>PVJL010001304.1:0-277649 GCA_004026885.1 Lyroderma lyra
CATACTACAAAGTGCTATGTAGTCAATTTTAATAACATTTTGTTAAGTGAATTTTCTTTAATACTTTTTTTTATTGTTTATCAGTCAAAAATCTTATATGTTACTACTCTCCCATTTCACAGATGAAGAAACTGAGGCTCAATGAGGCTGAGTAACTAATGTAAGTTTCCACTGTAAGAATGGGGCCAAAATGCACACTGAGGCGGGCTAACTCCAGAGCCTGTGCTCTTCTTAATGACTTCCCTGGAGATCTGTCTCCCTGGTTTATTCCATTTAAAACACGTTGAGTGTCTGCTGTGTGCCAAAGTCTGTTTCAGATGCTGGCACCAGAGCAGCAAGCAGAGAGCCCAGGCCTGGACTCTCACGGAGATTCTATCTAGTGTGGAGAGTCTGGAAGGATGGAGTTGCCCAATCATACAGTAACTCCAGGTTTAAGGGAGTGCCAACCATTTGCCAAAGCTGCTGAACCATTTTGCATTCCACCCACAAAATCTGCAGGTTCCAATTTCTCTACTTCCTCACCAACGTTTATTATTATCTCACACTGTTATTATATAAGATGAGCCTAATTTATTTATTTATTCATTCATTCATTCATTCGTTTTTGGTAGTTCCCTGGTTTCATTCATTCATTCATTTATTTATTTATTTTTGGTAGTTCCCTGGCTGGGAATTGAACCCAGGCCGTGGCATTGACAGCGCCAAAGCCTAGCTACTACACCACCAGGGAACCCCATTAATTTCTGATACAATGACTTCTAAGACACAACCCTTGGATGTCACAAATCAAATAGATTAAGAAAAAAAGAAAGTCTTCAATTTTGGAGCCCTGATTAAGCTCAACACCAGCAAGAGAAGTCTTCTGTGTTTCTGTGGGCATTGCAGTTGCCCTGGACTCAATGTCCAGGATACCCACTGGCTATTTTGAGGCCAGTTTCCCAGATGGCCTTGAACTTATCAGTCAGGCTACTTTCCATTGCAAGATTCCTCATACATCTTCCTCCCTGCTGTGGCCGTGAAAATCCAGGTAAAACACTAACTCTGATAGTCAACAGAAAGCCAACTGAAGACATATGTGTTCATTTTCTTTCTTTTCTAAGAATTCACATTGCATTAAGACAAAAGTAGATTACCAGTGCATTAGACCTGCACCAGAAAAAGGAACTCACATCTTTCTAAATGCCTTAAATCAGATCTGGGGTGATTTTTCAATTAAAGAAAGGTAAAATAGTAAACTGTTTTATATTGGGAGTAGATTTTACATCTTAAATGCAATTTTTACTTTATAAAGGACAAATTCCAACTTTTGAGAGTATTTCTCTTAAAACCTGGCCTAAAACAAATAAAGTGTGTAAAAAGTAAGTGGTTTATCCATCCAGCAATTAAGTTGTGTGTAGTACAAAATGTAACTATATCTAAAACCCCAGCATAGCAATCTCACCCAATACCTATTTCTGTAGAAAAATTGCTACAGGCAAAACTGTGGGTCTGTAATAGGATCAGAAAATGACTATACATTTGGACTTCCCCATTTTTTTTCGTTATGATTAAAGAACCACCTTTAACTCAATGAAACAACCAAGCATATTGTATTAAAGGTTAAGAAAAGAGAGAAATGGGATTAAAACCATGGCTTCGTACCATTTTAACCATGAAAAGAGCATCAATGAAATGGAACTGAAAATTTCTTACCTGAAGAATTTTGTAGAGACAATAATAATATAAAATTCTCGTTTTGTGGTTTTTTTAACTTAGTGTTTTGATGTTACAACTATTTCCCTCCCTGTTGGAAAATCCCACTGACTCCAATTTAAATAAATAAGGTTTGTTTTGAGATCAGCTGCCATGGGAAGGCATCATTGAGAGCCCATAATGCACTCAGTGTAGTAAAATTCTCCCACATTTTCTTTTTCCCAGATAGAATATATGTTGGAATTCACGTTCCTTTTCCAACGACATCTGTGACTTTCAACCTAATACAATATTGACACCGTACTAAAATAACTTGTCTTTCATTGAAGATCTCACTTGGTTCCATTAATACAACACCTCATGGTCCCATCCTTTCCAAGTGTCATAAAAATATAAAGTATTAACTTTCATTTGCTGAGAAGTTTAATATAAGAAAGTGCAGAATTTTTTAGGCAGAAAGAAACCTCTAAGATGATCTCTAGACCATTAGTTCTCAAAATGTGATCCTCAAACCACATGCAAACTTACTGAAAATGTACCTTCTCAGGGCCCACCTGGACCTATTGAACCAGAAACCTGGGGACTGGGCCCAGACAACTGGTTTTTAACAAGTCCTCTGGGTTATTCTGATGTTTGGTAAAATTTAAGAACCACAGATTTAGGCCAACCCACTTATTTTATAATTGAAGCATCTAAGTCCAAAATCATTAAAGCCAAACTTGGGATTCCATTCCAAATCTCTTGCAGACATCAAGGGTATGAAATTCATCAAGGCAAATTTCAACTCCTTTTCCCTTTGACAGTACTTGATTAGCTACATCTGGTTCAGAGTTGCATGTTCCTCAGAGGCTGGACGTGGCAAAGACAACTCGGTGATCATTGTTTTCAAAGTCCTGTCCCACTCCACTGTATTCCGCCTACCTCATCGTACGTGACGGGTGTAGTCGGCAGAGTACTGGGTTTGAATGCCAGAGAGCTCAGTCCTCTGTCTCTATCATTAACAGCTAAATGCCCTCAGACAAACCACCCTCCCTCTCTTCTGCTTACATCTCTGTAAGAATAAGAGAGTTGTATTAGATAGTATTAGAATTTCAGATTCTCCATAGCTCAGAAATTTCATGGCCCTGACTTCTTTTCATTGTCACTGTGCCAGACGGAAAAAAAATCCAATCCCTGAGAACCAGAATATCTGAATTCCCAATGCTTGTGGTTCACTTTTCCTCCGTCATAAGCCTATGTTTTGTGAAACAAATAATTGCTATCATTGTTCAAATGTCAGACCAAGACCATATTTTGGTTGTGACATTAAAGCAGAATTTAAAGACTGCATCATGAAACAAATGAAAAGGAAAAAAAATTGACCAAAAATACTAACATTCCCAAGATTGGAAATTTAACAACATAAAAAGTTCATGCTATATTAAAATTTGCATAGTTTACCTTGTGGATTTGACCGCAGCCCAAAAATATCAAGAAAAAAATGTTTAAATACGTAAAGCAAATAGTGTTATTCCATAGGTTAAAGCACTGGCAATTGGCAAATGCAGCTGCCTTTCGTTTGCTTGTGTGGTGTCCCATGTTTACAGTACATAGGTGCCATTATGCATCTACACAAAACAGCTTCCAACCTCACTTACACGGAAGAGGAATAGTCCAGAAAGTGGAACCACATGCACCGCCAAAGGGAGTCACAGCACCAGTGAGAGGGGACTCCGTGGTCCAAGAACCGATGGCGTTTGCAAAACCAGGAGTCTATAAAGGACATGAACACGTGGAGTGCTGGTGGATTTCTTAGACCTTATTACGTCAGGGAGAGAGCACCATTAATGTCATAAAGTGTCTCCTCATCTCTCCTTATGATTCTCCTAATAATTGCTACTTAACAGGAAAAGGTCACTTTTCAAGAAAGGGCAAGGATAGCTACATAGCTGAAGATCTGTTTCCTGACTTAAACACAAGATGAAAGTCATAAATTCACTCCGGATTTTATATTTCTGTGGAACAAATCCTTTTTTTAAAGGATAAAAATCTTAACAGCTAAATAGCAAAAATAAAGAAGTTGTGTCTAAATTAAATCTGAAAGTATGTGAGAAAAAGGAAGAAAAAATACAGTACTTCAGGAAATTTCACAAGCTGTTTCATTAAAACAAGCTACAGCAATTTATAGGAAAGAGAAACTGTGAAATCGGTATCATGAAGGATTAAATTAACGTCTTTCATTAATTGCTCCATGGAAATACTTGTACATTGTATTTTCTTACATAAAGAAAACGAGGAGTAGAAAAGATGTTTAATTCATGTCATGACTTCATCCAAACATAGTGGCCATTTAAAAAATGAAAGCACAGTATTTTAACGGCCATATTTCATATGTTAGCTAGAAAAAAAAATAGCAGAAACTGTAATTGTTTTAGGATAGAAAGGAATATTACATGTTTTCAAACTATGTTTTTATGGGAAAAAAATGAACTGGGTATTTAAATCCATCAAAATACACCCTAATTGGAGCTTGTGCCATATAATTATATATCAGAACACTGTATATCGTGCCTATTCCTTACTCTCATCAGATGGAACGAGATCCCATGGCTCTCTGTAAAGGAAAGCCACATATGGGTTGAAGCTGGAAGTAAACCGTCACCATGCCAATGCCAGGCCTTCCAAGGTAAGGTCAATTAAGA
Source organism: Lyroderma lyra (assembly GCA_004026885.1). Lineage (NCBI taxonomy): Eukaryota > Metazoa > Chordata > Mammalia > Chiroptera > Megadermatidae > Lyroderma > Lyroderma lyra. The sequence continues at coordinate 4,374 of PVJL010001304.1, forward strand.
ATCTGCAGACTGGAGCAGACCCAGGTCGGCGGAGGGGAAGGCTAGGACATCACTAAAGTGAGCCTTCTCCCGGGCTTGTGCTGGGACAGCTCCCTCGGGTACCGTCTCCTCTCAAGTCCGATAACTGCAGTATGACTTCTGTTTTGCTTGGACTCAGTACAGGGAGGCTTCAGTGTTGGATGCAACAGTGTTGGCTTAAAACAATACTTCACGGGGGAAAAAAATCACTGAACCAGAGTGAGCAAGGACCTCAGAAGTCGTAGTTCCTGACCCCATCCAGCTGCCTCAGCAGCTGCTTTCTAAATGTTACCCGGCTCCGACCCCCAGGCCCTGGATCACAGGGAATTCCCTCTCCTTGTCACTAGGACGAGACTGTCCCTAGGGAGGGCTGCCCTGCAGCTTCCTCTGCCCATCTCCAAGTCTTTCTGTGTCCCCACGCACACAACCTACAGGCTGCTACCTGCTATGGTGGCAGGCGTTCCTCCAGGCCCGTAGCACAGCAGAGCTGACTTCACCCCAACACAAGTTCTCTGCCAAAAAAAGGCTCAGAACAAAAAAAAAGGCTCAGGGAGGTTCAGAAATTCACCAAAGTCATGGAATATTTCTTCAATTATACTTCCTCCTCTACGTCTCAAATGAAGCACCCCATAATCCATCACACTTTTTACAAGTGAAATGTGCCCAGAGGTAGAACGTACAAGTTCTCACTGAATAGAACACGCGCAGAAAAAGCCAATACGTGACGTGAGGGGTGTGAAGTTAACTAACTCCATGGGGAATCTTTTCACCAGGTGTACATCGATCAAATCCTCCCTTTGTACACTTCAAGAATGCTACAACTTTGTCAGTTATACCTCAGCAAAGCTGGGTTGGGGGAGGGGAGAAAGTAAAATAAAAAGAAGCCTGCCTAGTAGCTGGCAGGGCACCGCTTCTGGGTGGTTCTGTGAGGGCGAATTCTTGCTCTGTCTTCCAGAGCCGAAACACCCACACGCCCGGACGGTAGAGCTTCTGGCTCTGCAGCGTTGGGGCTCAGACCAGGGCTCGGCCCCGAGCTCATGGCTGCTCACCTGGACGTTCGTGGGGCCATCCCCTTCTCTCTAACTAGATCTCAGTGCAAGTGTCCCCTGCAGAGAGGGCCTGGCCTCCAGATCAAGTGGGCCCTGCTCCACGTCACCCAATCCGTATGTTGTTTGCAGCATTTGCCAACAGGAAAATTGTTAGGTTTGTCCTGAATTTTGCTGTCCCCTCCCCCTGGTCCAAGTGTCTCACTCAGAATCCTCAGTCAACAAACACTGCCTCCAAGCACGTGTGTACCCGCTGCTTCCTCGGCTCGGCTCACGTGCAGGCTCACGTGTCCGTCCCGCGGACATGTCCTCCCACGCACCGCCCCGAGCTCCAGTGCCCACCTGCGCTCGGCCACGCAGCTTCCCCTCCGGTCCCATCGCTTCCCTAAAACGACACGGTACCTCCCCGGCGGCACGATCCAGCGGCCTTTTCCAAGTTCAGGGCCTACCCAACTACTTCCCAGCCTGTCCCTTCCTCGTCGCATCTCCAGGGCCCAATTCCACCCCAGGCTGGAGGGCTTCGTGTTCGCTGGCTGAAGTAACAATTCATTATCATCCGACCGGATTACCAACAGCCTCTTCTCTTGAAACGCTCCTTTCCACGTTGCGTTTTCCCCAGTTGGCCCCTTGACTAACGTTTCTCTCTCTCCGTCTTTTCCATTTTATTATCATCTTTTTTTATTATTATTATTTTTCAATGACAGTTGGTTCAGTAACCACAGACCAATGTGATATACTGTCTTGCCCACGACTGTGGTCGCAGTGCTTCGCCATGGATCCGGGGAGACCACAGAGGAGCGGAGGGGCCGCAGGTCATTTGAGCATGGTCCTTGTTGCAGAAGCTGAGCCGCCGCGACAGGGCTCCCCGGTGGGCGCACGGCTGGGCGGGCCGCCTCGTGCCCTCCCGGAGAGGCCCCGCCCCTTGTATGGGCGGGCCCGGCAGGCGCTGGAACCACCGAACGCCGGCCCCCGGGGAAGTGCAGGCCCCGTTACGTCACAGGTATGCGTCATCACCGCGGAGGGGGGCCCCATTTGCCCCACAAGTAACCCATAAGCAAAATTAAGGATAAAAACCATGAGATCATTTCAATAGATACAGGAAAAGCATTTGACAAAATCCAGCATCCATTTATGATAAAAACTCTCAGCCAAGTGGGAAGAGAGAGAACATACCTGGACATAATAAAGCATAATAATGGCCGCATATGACAAACCCACAGCCGACACCCTACTCAACAGGAAGAGCTGAAGTGTTGTCCTTAAAATAAGGAACAAGACAGGATGCACACTGCCACCATTTTCTCGGTCTTTGTCATTGGCCCTTTCCTTCATCAATATTTGAGTATGTTCTTATTGCTACTCATCAGGGGAGATCTTGGCCATCCTGATAGCTGCATTTTTCATTCATATTGAAAACTCTGCAGTTTATACCTCCTGCCCCAATCGCTTGCTTAACCTGCAAGTAGATATCCCCAACTTCCAAAATATATCTTGCTATTGATCATCTATAATTATATCAAGATAAGCTTGATCAAAACATAGCTCATAATCACGTGCCCAGTTAATCCACTCAAATCTCAGACGTTAGCAGGAGGTTCATTCAATCAATTGCCCAAATTTGGAACCTCAAAACATTGCCTTCTGTTCTCCACTGACTTTGTAAAACAGTAGAAGCAAAAGAAAGAGGAGAAGGGGAACTGAGAATTTCTGTTTTATGTCCTTGCTCTTCTTTCAGTTTTACAGATACAGAAAGGGTGCAAAATGTTTCACACACTCCAAATGAGATGTGCAGAAAAGTGAAATTTCTTTAGTTTGGTCTTTTTCGTAAGTCTGATCAACAGAAAAACATTAAGTTCACATTCAAATCTGTTGAAAGCACAGTCCCGTCCTATCATTTAGGAAACACCATGTCACTGTTGAGGAAAAGGGTTCAGCCTCTCAAGCAGCCTCCCGGTCTTCTGCTGCTTTCTTGAAATGCTATCCAGGTTGTCAACGTAAGAAATGTCCAAACCTGTAGAAAATGTGTATAAGAGTTTATTGGAGCCAAAGTGATGACAGTTGCTGGGAAGCCAGGTCTCAAATGCTCTGGAGAGTAACAGTTCCGCAGCTTCTTTTATGCATTTGAAATTTAGGAGGGACTAAGGAAGATTACATAGAGGTGGGAGAAAGCAAGGTAGGGATTGGCTAACAAGACTATGTGTTCTCTTGAGGGTGGTTAAGGATTATTTCAAAGGTGTATTAACCCAGATGAACAGGAAAAAAAAAGAACAGGGCTTGGTTAAAGCAAAAATAAACTTTTTACTAGAGAAGTTGTATGCCTGGGGTAGGACAACCCACCACCCCCTGCCCATTGAGTAATGTATGACCAGAGCACCCTGTAAGGTAACTTTCCATGGAACCCCTTTTTCATCCACAAGGTGTATAGGAACACCGGTGTGGCATAGATGTGTCTTTGAGGTTTCGAGGAGATACCGGGGTTCTCGGATCTACACAGCATGATCCAGAGCTCCTCATCATCCTAGGTGTTGGCAGAACCTGTGATTAGGGTCTCAGAGTGGTTGGGACCAGAAGGGCTCCATGGCTCCTGCAGCTTTCTTTCTGCCCTGAGCTGAGTACCCTGGGCTCCATCTTGCCCTGCCCAGTTTGTCCTGCCCTGCCTCAGAACGAAGCTGACTGAGCTCCATGCCCACCAAGGAGCTGAGGCTAACCCTCAGAAAGTATCCATGCTGCAGTGTCTTTCTGAGGCCCTGGGGGAGTTGACACTGGCTCCCCTCCTCATCCCGAGGTGTCTGTAACCCACTGATTTAACAGGCTCCCACCCTCTCAAGACTTGGGACTGACTTTTGGCTCTTCCTCACTCCCCTCCCCCTTCACACAAACACTCCCTGCCTCCCTTCTCCTCCCCACCAGCCCCAGGGCCAGCAAATGAGTGAACTTTTCCTTCCCCCACATCCTGCCTTCCTCCTTGTTGATCCGTCTCTAATTGAGGGCAGAGTCTCTCCATCCTCTACGTTGTGGGAGAATTCTGTAAGCCCACTTCTCCACGCTAAGTTGTTGGTATGCTAAAAGAGGAATGAAAAGAATTTGGAAAACATTTTCGCAAGATAGCCTGGCAAGTCTGATATAAATTAAAGCTGATGAAGTGAACTTTATCCTGCAGGATGAGGAATTTGGATTGATTCTCACACAGTATGAGGAGCTGCTGACTGTTGTAAACTTGATTACAGTTTTTTCTTTCAGAGATCACTTTGGCTGCAGTATGGACAGTGGATGAGATGCCAGTGTTTCCCAGATTCTGCACCCTCACACACGTGGAAAATGGTCACACTGTCGGGCACAATGGTGAACAGAAAGAAGTGGCCCCAGGCCCTGCCCAGCTGCCATGAAGGCTGAGGGCATGCCCATACCTGGAGTCCCTTTGTGGTCACCCAGTGACAAAGTGGGATGTGCACGTCTGAAAGGTAGGAAGGTCGTAAAATGGCAATTGCAATATCATGCAAGAGCTGATAATTGTCTAAACAGTAGTTCTTCGTGGCAAAGGATATGGAGAGAAATTAACGGATTTGAAGGACATTGTGTTCGATTGGTAAACAGTGATCTCAAGTTTGTGGAGACTGGAAGGACTTTCCAAAGCAGTGGGGAAGATAGTATTATGGGGCAAAGATATTGCTGATGATAGTACATAGAGATTTTTCTAAGTGATACAAGACCCTGGAGATCATGTGACCCAACTCGCCCATTACACAGATAATAATTGCCTTACTGTTCCCTGAGTACCTCTTATACTTTAGGCAATGACCCAGCTGCACTACCAATACCATATCATTAATTCTCAGGTAATTCTGTGAGGTAGCTGTTACTATTTAAGAGTAAGGGCTTGGAATTCCTAAAAGATAACTAACTTGCCTGGACAATTCAGAAATTCAGGCACAGAGCCAAGATTCATATCTCGACCTCTCTATTGCCCAAACCAGTTTTTTTTCCCACCATCCTATACCTCCTTAAAGAGAACTCAACTTATTTTTAAAAGTTGCACATCTATGTATACAAATGTGTTACAACTTCAAAAATGCTTCTATTTTTTTTTGTCCCCAAAGTTAGAGCCAGTGAATAGTGAGCCAGGATCAGACCCGAGGTCCATACCCGGTGACTTCCTTCCTGAGCAAAGTGCATGTCGGGAAAAACGAGACTGCACTTTGTTTGTGAGCCATGGAGGCTCCACCTTTTAGCTTTACAGCCATCTGTCTACATCTTGAACTGCCACTATATTACCATGCTATCTCTGCAGGAACTTCGGGGCTCTCAGCTTCGGCACCCCTCTTTGTCACAGAATCCTCACCATTAGTGGTGTCTAGAGCACCATCTGAAGGGAAAGAATGGGTGAAAGTCGACCACTTCAGGTCCTCCCTGAACCAGTTCATATACAGACTACTACTCCTTTGAGTCCAGTTCTGTAGGCAGTTTTAAAGCTTTGAAAATAATTTGCATTTATTTCAATGTCAACCGGATGTCTTTTCCTTCTCCTGGTGAAAGATACAAGGTAACTCTCCCCATTATTAAGGGTGCTACTGTACATATTACACAGGTGGTCAATTGCCCAAAGTCACAATGATGTCATTTCTGTGTTCAACTCAACTTAACCATGCCCTAGCCCAAGGGGAATGACTCCTTTCACTCATTATGAAAAGTCAGGGCTTTGTACCTGGGTTAAGGTACGCCTGGCGACGTGATTTCATTTTTGAACCAAGACATTTCTAATGCATTAGGATTATGCTAACTTAAGCTTCTTAGTGATGTGTGTTTTGGGTGTAAACAAATGCCAACCTTACCACCAGAGTCGGCAAATTCCTTAGATGCCTCAGCACAATTAAGAGAACTAAGTCGTGGCAAGGTAATTGTGTGGATCAATGTGTAATCCTGAAAAGCAGCACAGCCCTGGCCACATGAGCGCCCGCGTCGTTACTGTGGGGGAGAGCAGTTGGGTGGGTGAGGGGGCAAGTCCAAAGCTAGGCTTTCACCTCTGCGAAACGGGCGTGGGTGACAGGGTACCTGAGGGAATCTAACACTCCTGAATTCTTAGCTACAGCTGGAATGCCCTGGGAAACCCATCCCATCCATGGCACGACACCAAAAGGATCCTGATGGAAGACAGGAGACGGGCTTCCTCATGAAATTTCTTCTAGGGTTTAAACTGGCAGTTACCACTACTTATTTTCTGGGGATGCAAACGGTTTGCTTTTGTTTGTTTGTTTGTTTGTTTTTGTTTTGTTTTGTTTCATCTTTCATAGGAGCAAGAAAATGCTCTATTAATATTCTGACCATATATATTTGGTTAGCAAATCAGAATTACAATTATTGCTCTGATTATTGCTATGTTTTATTACTATGTAAAGATTCTATAAAGTAAATTACAAAATAAAAATACTCCACATTTAAAGGCAGGGTTAATGTGAGGGTAAAAACTATTATCAATATTCAAAACAGATCATCAGCCTTCCAAAACAGCCATCTCAAAATTTTTATCTACATGCCCTATTAGAATTTTTAGGACCGTAGGGAAGAAAATGTCCAAGAGACTGCTAGGCCAGATTGGTAGCGTAAATAGGTATGCTATGTCCCTACCCATCGTAGGTCCCTTCAATGGTAAATTTTATTAATAAAAAGCAGGGAGGAACTTTAGAAGCATAAAGTTGAGTGAAAAAAAGCAAGCAGTAGAAGTCTTCATACAATCAATAAGTATTATTATTCATATAATAAATAAGAAATATTTGTTAAAGTTTCTAAGAAGCAAACCAAACAACATTTTGCTTAGAGGTACATATTCATGAAGTAAAATAATTAGCAAAGAAATGCATATGTAGTATCCCTTGCTCTGAAGTTGAGAAGTAAAAGGATAGGATGTGAGGGGGTACACAACAAGGTCATTCCAATGGCATTGGTGACGTTCTAGTTCTTACATTGAGTGGCAGTTTCATGGATCTTCATTTTGTTAAATCAAAATATTTAGCTGTAGGGCCCATAACTGGTATAAAAAGCAAACAAACAAACAAAAACCTAAAAACTCCCTAGTGGTTCTCCAATCAGGTTGGAGGACCACCAAGCTAAACTATTCACATCTGGCCTTTGTTGACCACCAAGTTCATTGCCTGGGAAGTAGACGCCAACCAGACCTAAAGCTGCACGGACCAACTGGACAGTCTCGGTCCAGGGCCCCAGCAGAAAGGTTCTCTGCTCATCAGAAGGTCTGAAGAGATACCTGCAAGTGCACACTCGCAGGGAAGGCAAGAAATTGTCTTGTCCTCGCTGTTTCCTCTCATGTTGTGTCGAAAAGTGAGGTCTTTATGGGAGGAGGGGGCGTTGGACACAGTGAGCTATGTCCTCCGGGGCAATGTGGACCTAGACGTGTCATGTCAGGAGGGAGCCTGCCAAGGTCGGAGCCCGGAACCGTGACCCTAAAAGCTTTGTAAGAGCTACCTTGTCTAGTTCCTCACGGGGCCCAGCAGCGAAATCCGGAAACAGAACACTGTCTGCGGGCCTGTCTTCAGGCAGCAAAGGTGGGGCTGGGGCGTTTCCTTTGAATTCCACACCTTGCCGGAGGGGAAGAAGCAGAGCAGAGAATGAGTTGGGGGATGCTTCAGCAAGATAAGGAAAGCATGCCGACTCCCGGGGCCTGTTGTTGGGTGGGGGTAGAGGGCCTTACCAATGGACAGGTCAGGAGCGGCCCAGGGAGCATGCCCCAGGGCTGACCGCGCCCGCCCTGCCACTCCCCTGCTCCTCTGAGGACAGCAGCCTGACCACACTGGGCATGCCATTTGGGGTATCCTGGAAAGCTCCACCACCCTGCATTCTCCAGTGGGAATGGGGGATAGCTGGCATCTCCTTCAAGTCACCCAAACTTTCCCCATTCTCTGCCCTCGGGATCCAGCTGTGACTGGGCAAGCAGCCATCGTGGGACGAGCCGAGGTACCACTGGCCACACGTGGAGAGAAGGCGTTCGGAAACATCGGAACGTGCTTAAGGCCCAAAGTCGTGTTCGGGTCAGTATGCACCACGGCAAACTGCTGCCGAGTCCTAGGGGGGCACGGAAGGACAGCGGTCTTGTCCTCCGATTTTCTCACTCACTAGCCTCGCTGCACCCACATTTGCAGCCATCTATCCCTTCATGACCTAGCGCCCTGCTGGCCTCCCCAGTCCCCTCTTGCCACCAGCTCTGGGTGCACTGACAGCTTGCAAATTCCCAAAGGCCCCTCACTTCTCCCCCTGCCGTCACCCCGGCCAATTGCTTACTGGTTCAGCAAGCTTCAACTTCCACACAACGTCCTCTAGAAAGCTGTCCCTGACCACCAGGCCGAGCTGGGTGCCCATCCTATGTCTTCCTTCGGTGCTCTGTGTCCGAGAGATCCGCCATGTGAAATTGCACGTCTCCCTGCCTTCACCAGGCAGCTTTCAGACAAAACGCCCCTTAGAAAACACAGATGGACTCTGACTCGCTGGACCTGTGGTGTCCAGCGCAGCACCTGCAATGCGAGGCGTGTTCCCGAATACTTGCCCTGATGAATGACTAAACGAAGTTCCTTCTCGTGACAGCAGTTTGCAGATGACGAGTACATGCACACGTACGTGCGTGTGCGAATGCGGCCTTGGCCAGACCGGTGACAAGCAACCGCAGCCTGTAGGTCGAGATCAAGCATGTCACCCATGTTAAAAGTGGTGGAAACACAACTCTCAAAACCTCGCTGGGAAAAGACGAATGTAACAGCCCCTGTCACCCCAGAGGAAGGAGACCGAAGGGTGAGTCTGGTCTGTCCAATGACGAAAATAAGCGATTGCAACAAAACAGTTTGGCTTTCTCTGAATGCTGAGAGACACAGAAACAACTCCCAGAAACACGGAGCTCACGTCGTCTCAACTTTGCCAGGGAAGCCATCTTCTTGTCCTCGTTGCCATCTTGTCCCGGACAGGGGCCCGCTTCTGGCTGGGGTCACGCGGCACCCCAAATGTACTGGGCTGAGCACAAGACCGGCCTGTGGGTTTCTGAGTGTTTCACATGCCCATCAGCCCTCCCTGTGGTCTCCGTTCTCTCACTCTGGTTCGATGATTGATGGATTCTCTAATTTGCTTGTCATTTTGTCTGCCATTTCCTAACCCAATGTCCTTGGTTTTTGCTTTTTTCCTACTTTGGGAAGCTTTTGCTCAGTTTCATCTTTCGTACCTTCTAGTTAATGTTTTTATTTATGCCATCTTGGTTTTAGTAACTTGATGGCTCTTTCTTGTTCTCTGACTGTTATTTTTTCAAAGCTCGCTCCTTCCTGTAAGAAACTTGCCTCTCGCCTCCCCTGAGGATAGTAAGTAAGTGTATGGGGTTTGCTTGCTTGCCCGTTTGCCATGCTTTCTTCTGCCTCCTCCAAGTCGGGGTCTCTTCATCGCAGAGGTTATCTCAGAAGCCTGCCTAACCCTGGCTATCTGTTCATATTCAAGTATAAAGCACTGAGTTGTGGTGGACTTCACGACGGGGTGATGGTTAAGTTGACATGTCAACTTGGTCAGACACTATTTTGGGTGTTTCCTACGGGATGAGATGAACAATGAAGTGCACAGACGGAGGAGAGCAGATTGCCCCTCCGAAGCAGGCGGGCCTCATCCAATCAGCTGACCGCCTGAGAGCCAAAAGGCTGACCCTCTTCTGAGTAGGAGGGGATTTCTCCTGCTGCCTCAGTTTCAAGCTGGGATAGTGTTGTTTTTTTTTTGTTTTCTGCCCTCAGACTCAGACTGAAATATTACTCCTTTAAAGGTATTTCAACAACTCCCCCCAAATCCAAGTCTACCCTCAGCCCCATTCAACACCTCTGCTTTCATGTTGGAAACGCCCCAAATCTCTGAGCCTTTCTGGGGTTCTGCAGGGCAAATTAGCTTGTTACTGACCGGCTGCCGCATGACACCTGCCACCTCGGCAGTCATTTAGCTCTCAATAGTCCCTAGTCTACATCAAGTACAACCTGTCCTTTCGGTTCAGTTTCCACAATCTTATTAGAATCACTTACTGTTATCTCCTCTCTTTTTTTTCTTTTTGTCCTTGAGTTTCATCCTTTAAAAAAACATTGTACAGCAGTGGGACTTTGGGAGGAAGCAGAGATAAACACATGTATTAATCCACTGGGTTTCAGCAGAACTGTCAGGGTTATGATCATATACAAAAACCTGCCCTGGACTACCAAGGGGTGTGCGGTTTCCATAGGAGTGGTGAAATTCTCTAAAATTCATTGAGGTCATGGTTGCACAAGTCTGTGAACATACTAAAAACCCATTGAATTTTATACTTTTGATAGGTGAATTGTATAGTATTTCAATTACATATCAATCAAGCTGTTATTTAAAAAGAATTAAAAAGACTGTCCATGCAAATGAAATCCTTGATCTCACCAAGAAGCAGAGCTGTACACATCAAGTTCAGACATGGAGCATGGGTGAGCAGGTAAATTAATGAAACTATGAGAAATTATAATTCAATATCTTCTCTAAAATCAAGCGTAACTCCCATGGAAAGCACAATAAGCATTTCTATAGACTTTTGTGATTGTAATACAAGAGAAATATTTAGGTCTGAAATTGTAAACTCAATAAAAAATCAATCAGGTCAGGTGAGGCAATTTCATGCAATCCGTCAATTAAAAAATATAAAATTTAAGGTGCTTCAGTAGGTTCACTTTAGCTGCTTATGTCTTACACAGCTGTGAAAATAACATGTTGTGGTGGATACTTTGACGAATAAACTTTATTCAATGATATTTTCAGGTCTTTCCTGCGCATGCCAGCTGTTGGGTTTGGGGAGAAAAGCACCCTGTAATTTGAGGACACGTCAAAACCAGAAGGCGTATTCAGCCCATATTTCTGCATCGATTCAATTGCTGCCAGGGAGCAGAAAGGCATCCAGGAAAATTTCAATCGGGTACCACAAGTCTACAGGGGTCGCTTTGTGTTTCAGTAACCGCTTGGTGGATACAATGAGGGGAAATGAGCCGCCAGAAGAATAACATCTGGAGTGGTCCAAATGCATTACTCCGCGGCTGGTCAGTTTAAATGTCACGAGAGCGATGATACCATCATTTGAAAATATGTCTCTGTGGAAGTGCCAGAGGAGGTTGGACCCAGCATTATTCAGTGTGGCATGGAACATTTGCTCGCCTAACATCATGTTTATTTTCTAGTTTGTGTTTTTATGACTGGCTGAGACTCTGTTCTTACTTTATGGGCCTCGACCTCATCGCCCAAGAAACACAACAAAAACCCCCAAATGCAGCACTAAACAGACCAGCTGGCCCCGTGTCGAGTGGAACATGAACTGAGGTAAGTTCACATGACGACCTGGCTTCCAGCTGATAGCACATTTGCTACATATGTCAATGACTGCGGTCACAGGACCTCTGACCCTGAGTGTCCTCATTTGTTACACAGGAATAATCACACCATCCTGACTCACAGGGTTAGGGTGAGGAGTGTTAAGACAGCATATGTGACAACAAAGTATGAGGCATGTGATATGTCAGAGAGGGGGGAAAAGGAGAAATAAGCAATGAGACCTCTCTAATAAAGGAAATTTTCACCTCTAATTCTAACATTTAAGGTAAAAGGGATAGTTGGAGAGTATCTGAGTATCTAGTGGGAAAACTCTCTCTTTTTTTTTAATTCATTTTTATTGTTAGACTTATTGGGGTGACATCTGGGAAAACTCTCTTGATGCTTGGTTTCTGACTTAACTGTCAACCGACCCTGACTCTCCCAGGCTGTCTCAGACACACACACTAAAAACATTCCCCAAATGCAATAGCTTTCTAGTTCACCAAAAAACACTTGCTAATCTTTAGAGATGATGCGACCGTGGCCTCAACAAGTAAATCAACTTACAGAAAATCCTGCAGAAAGTCATCTTATTTACCCATGCACCTGAGGGGCCCATCGAGAAGCCGCGGTGATTCCCGTTTGCTGAGAGGTTAGTGACCTCAGCCACCTGAGGAAGGGTTGCCTGCATCAACAGCTGACGTAGTGGGCAGAACGTGAAGTGAGGGGTTGCTCAGGCCTGGCAGACACAGCTCCCCGGTTGCCAATGAGGCACTAGAGAACTGATCTTAAATTCTGCAGGGACACAAAGAAGATTTGCTTTATTAAGTACAATCAATCATAGTCAGGCAAGAATTATATTAAATTCTCAATTGCCTTTTGATAACTAAAACTTAATGCCTTCAACTGTGGTAGAATTATGTAATTGATCAAATTGACCGCTTGCTAACATCCTTTAGGAAACAGGAGAAGTAATGGCCTCGTTACATTCTGTGTCCGCTGCTGGAGGCGGGGCTGAGTGAGTGGAGAAGCTCGCCCTGGGATAAGGCCAATCAGAGAGAACACCAGGGGCCCCTTCATTTAAAGGACCCGCAGCCTCCTGGGACACCCAAGCAGCCAAAGCATAGTTCAACTTCAGGGTGGGGAAAGGAGATCAGAAGAGGGCGACAACCTCAATATAGTAAAATATTAATGACAAATACAGTTGTCTGAACACTAACTCGAACTCTTCCATTGCCACTTACAACTCTATCTCCCATGTCTTCTCCTTGCTCCCTTCCCCACTATTACTTCCTTGCATTTGAACAAGACTTCATCAGGATAAAAATGTGAGCAATGGGGACAAGAGACCTTCCACACAGTGTTGGGTTTTGGGGGTTTTTGAGGGAAGAGGGTAGTTCTTGGCTCTCTTAGAAAGACTTTGTATGGTTAAAAAAAAAAAGACTACATGGATTCGAATCCCATATTCCTCATTTCCACTTATTATCCAGATAATCTTGAGCAAATCACTCAACTTCTCTTTCACCATCTATAAACAGTAGAGTCTGCAAATAACAGTATCCATCTTGGAGGAGTGTGTGTGTGTGTATGTACTTGGGTGCATGAGTGTGTGGGCATTAAATGAGATAATAACTAATGCATAAGGCAAGTACTCAATACTTATTAAGAATTATTATTATTCTTGAATTTAATGGGCTGTATCTGGAAGATACTCTTTCAGGAAAAAAATGTCAAACAGGGCATTTGTAGTAAGGTACGGTTTTCAAAGCTTCAAGAAAAGTACTGCATTAGAAGAGGGGAAAATCAATGTTAGCTTTGTAGAGAGCTCTGGATCTCAAACAATCACCTTCTTAATTCAGTCAAGTTCAGTAGAAGTACACAAAGTCTTAGAGCCCTGATAATAATAAAGAATACTCACAGGCTTCTTCCTAAGGGTCCTTTAACCACTTGCTCAATATTTAGGTGGTCTTTCCATTGGCTGCTTTTATTATTTTTATATCAATCTCAATCTGTGATACATGGAAGAAATTTCTAAACTAGAACATTTGCTACAACAGTTGTCCTTCTTTCATGTTCTGGTTTTAATAATTTGATAATAATTATTCTAGAGAGACCTTTCCTAAACTGAATATTGTTTCAGAATCTGCTTGTTTACATTTCTCATGGACCATTCTATGGCACATTGTGTCCAGTAGGAAACATCCATCTTTGGGGTTTTTGTCACCACAGCGCATGGCATGCCTGCGTGTGCACAGATAAGTCACCAACAGGGATGCGCCCATGCACGTGTGTCCACAGTGACATCCACAGCTGTATCCTCAGCTGAATTCCTGTGTTCCTGAGCAGAGGTCATACAGAGGTGTGGTCCAAGTGGAAATGCCCCCAGAGGTTCCATGGAGACCGTTAGTGATCAGGGACAAACCTGTTGCTAGGACAGAGTCTTCCCTAAGTCAGTGATGTTGTAACAGCTCTTATCCAAGTGTGCTCTGGTCCTTCTAATTAATCAGACTACAGTACACTCTCAGTTAACCAGTACTCGTGGGAATTGATAGATACTGGATAAATGTACCCAGTACTCTCAAACAACTAGTAAAACTCTCAAGCAACTGGCAAAAAAATCAAAGGTTTTTTGTGCTGGCTGCTTAAGTTCCAGTTAACTGAGCATCTACTGCCTTCCAGATTGACATCTCTCTTTTTCATGGAACTTCTATGTGAGAAGTACCTCGAGAGTCTTTTCTGTTTTACTGCATAGATCTGGCCTTCACATATTGGACTAACAGGTGAAATCCTCTTATTTTTTAAGGTAGACTATTTCACAGAGGCCAAAGATTTTGGACCAAAAAAAAAAAAATACAAAGACTACATGGCCACATGAGGCTGTCTGAACAAAGGCTACAAAGTATTGCATAAAAGTCAAGGGCCACTTAGGATGCAGGAATCACCAGATCTTAGAGTAGAGGATCACCGGAGTGAGGGCTGGCTTGTTTCTTTGCACGGTGTGTGTGTGTGTGTGTGTGTGTGTGTGTGTGTGTGTTTTAACCTAAGGCTTGCCTTTTATAAGTTTTCCATTTGATTTTATTTGTTGAACTCAATTCATTTTTCCAGGTACCTTCCATATCTTATTTGGATCATGGTTCTGATAGGCAATGTACTAACCAATTGAGTAAAATTCACTTAGCACGGTGGGCGCAGTCCTGTTGGAGTCTCTGAGCATCTGTGGAAGGGTACAGGCTTATCCCTCTGAAGACGGGATCCCGGGCATTTATCCACTGTATCGGAGATCGTACTGATTTCCAATGCCATGCCAAAGAGTAAATACAAATTCACGAGCCAGTGTGGTCTCGTGGAAAGAACACAGACTTGGACTTAAACCATCTAGATTCCAAGCCTAGCTCTGACATTTGCTAACCATGCAACTCTAAACTGTGGTTTTTATCCCCCTCCAAGCCTCATGTGTAAAAACAGGATAATTCCTCCTCAGAGTATTAAGAAGATTAAATCAGACCATGTATGTAAAAGGATCTGATTCATAGTAGAGCCTGGAAAATAGATTACTATTATTATCATATTGATTGCATGATAAAAACACTGAGATTTATGTTTTTATCTAAACCACAGAAAGTATTAACACAGTGCACACAGAATTGAAGTTAAGTGAACAAACCGAAAGGAGCTTGTAAGTCGAACTGACGAGGAAGTTTAGTCCCATTATCCCAAGACTCGTATTTAGTATTTGGGAAGAGGCCGATAGGGGTAGGGACAAGGGACAGCCCAGAAAGTCAAAGTCAACCGTGTGTGGATGAGTTCCTGGAGAAGTGCTTCTTTCCAGACCTCTTGTTTGAAAACGGGTGAGACTGACAATGAAACACAGATGCCGAAGCCTCAAACCTAGGACTAAGTTTCTGCAAGGTCTGATCCCAAAAAGGGAAGCGCATTTGATGATCCAGCGAGAAGTTCTTGCTCGAGCAGGAACACATGCCTGCCATCTGTCACGGGAGGCGATGAGCACCCCGTCGACTCCCATGCAGCACGCAGAGCCCTGTCATCTTTTACTAGGCCGCAGAGATCACAGGAGCAGGCCTGCCATCTTAGCCCCTGGTCAGGCACTACCCGGCAAGGTAAGTCATTCATAGACGTGTGCATGTCTGCTCTGGGTTGGCGAGTTCGAGGCAGCTACACAGGGGTTTCCCCTGACCCAGAGAAGGAGGTCAGCCCAGGCAGAAACTCCCACAGCAATGAAGGGAAGCTGGGTACCATGTCCACTTACTTCACTGTCACTTGGGCACCAAACTTAATCACATGTAGACTAGACTGCAAGCAACGACTACAAATCCAAAAGGGAAGTGAAAACTGGAAATAGTATTGCAAGCAAAAGCTTCCTGTTGTCTGATCAGAAAAAGCAAAGCATATGTTCTATTCAGCAGTCAGGCCCGGGTCTACAGCCTTTGTGGGCTTTGGCCCCCCCAACAGGCCACCTACCCTTCTCACCATCGCCTACCACACCAGCAGTGTGCATCTCTGTAGATACAGCGTGTAGGTGTGCAAGGTGCAGTCTGGCTGACAAAGCATTCTGACATGCATGATCTCACTAAGTCCTCACAGCAACCCCATGAACAAGGCTCTCGTTTTCCTTGTGGTAGAGTGGAAGTCATTGAGACTCAGAAAAAAAAAATGATTGGTTCATCCCAGAACCCACATGAAGTTGACTGTGGGTCAGGGGTTTGAACCTGTGGCTCCTGACACAAAGTGTGTTTTGTGCGTGTAGCTGCGTATTCCATGGAGTCGCAGATCCCTGATTTCCGAATGGTGTCTCCCAGGGGTATTGCGGCTGCCTGGAGAGGGACAACGTGCATTTTACCTGTGGCTCCGGGCCGCGGCTGCACTAGAGAGCAGGTATCCCAGAGGATCCCTCAAACGAGCTAACTGGTCATCAATCCAGAACTCAAGGTCAGACCTCAGGAAGCGGGTCTGAAAGCGGGATCTCGGCCAAACCAGTGATTTCCCACAGCCAATGTGATCGCGGGCAACTGAGCTCAGTGAAGGAGCGGCTGCTTCCTCTCTGTCAGCACAGCTACGGCCTGGGTGGAGCAGTATTTTTTCCTCACATATACTAAATTTTATATGACACGAGGAACAGAACACACATTATAGAACAGGTGCACGTTAGAATGTTTTGAAGCACTATTTTAAGTCTTGGCAATGTCAGTCAATATCAAATTTAGCAGACTTGCATTTTTATTTTTATTTTTTTCTATGCATCATTGTTTTCCTTTTTATTCTTTTTGAACAGCTGTTTTTATTTATTTTTTCTCATTTATTTTTATTTTTCAATTACATTTGACATACAATATTATATTTGTTTCAGGAGTACAGCACAGCGATGATGAGACATTTATATAACTTGCAAAATCCTTATTCTGATACATCTGGTTCCCATCTGACACCATATATAGTTAGTGACCATATGCCCTGTGCTGCACTTTACATCCCTGTGACTATTTTGTGACTAGGAGTTTTTACTTCCTGCTTTCTTTCCCTTTTTCACCCACCTCTCCTACCCTCCTCCCATCACCCCAACAAATCTGGTACCCATCTGATGCCACCCATAATTATTGCAACATTATTTACTATCTCCCCATGTTATACCCTGTATCCCCATAACTATTACTTTGTAACCACCAGACTGAACTTCCCCATCTCTTCCCTTTATTTCACCTCCTCCCCCAACCTTCCTCCCATCTGGCAGCAAAGCAAATGTTTTCTATATCTAGGTATCTGTTCCTGTTCCACTTATTTATTTTCTTGTTTGGATTTCACCTATATGCAAAGTCAACTTGGATCTGTCTTCCTGTGTTTGACACTCCACTCAGTGCAGTACCCGTTACGTCTTTTTATTGGAGCTTTTAATCCATTTAAATTGAAGGTAATTGTTGATGTATACCTATTTCCATTTTATTGTTCATAATTTTGCTTACCCCCAACCCCATCTTAAAGCAGTTCCTCTAACGTTCCTTGTAATACCGGTTTGGTGGTGATGAACTCCTTTAGCTTTTTCTTTTCTGAGAAGTTCTTTATTTGCCCTTTGATTTTGAATGATAGCCTCGCTGGGTAGAGTAATCTTGATGTAGGTCCTTGCTTTCCATCTCTTTGAATATTTTCTGCCACTCTCATCTGGCCTGCACAGTTTCTGTTGAGTAATAAGCTGACAGTCTTATGGGAGCTCCCTTATAAGTAATTAGTTGCTTTTATCTTGCTGCTTTTAGTATTCTCTCTGTGTTTAATAGTTGCATTTTAATTATAATGTGTCTTGGTGTGGGCCTCTTTGGGTATATCTTGTTTGGAACTCTCTGTGCTTCCTGGGCTTCTATGTCTGTTTCCTTCACCAGGTTAGGGAAGCTTTTCATAATTATTTCTTCAAATAGGTTCTCAATTCCTTGCTTTCTCCCTTCTCCTTCTGGTATTCCTATGATGCAAATGGTATTATGCTTGATGTTGTCCCAGAGGCTTCTTAAACTATCCTCATTTTATTTTTGGATTCTTTTTTCTTTTTGCTGTTCTGACAGGATGTTTTGTTTTCTTTCTTTTTTTTTTTTTAATTAGGTATTTTTTATTGTGAAATTCATTGGGGTGACAGGATGTTTTCTGCTACCTTGTCTTCCAATCTGCTAATCTGATCCTCTGCTCCATCTAGTCTGCTGGTGATTCCTTCTATTATATTCTGAATTTCAATTATAGTATTCTTCATTTCTGACTGATCCTTTTTTATTATTTCTATGTCATTCTTTATGCTTGCTATCTCTCTGCTGAAGTTCCTTTGAGCATCATTAAAGTCATTGTTTTGAGCTTTGTATCTGATAGGTTGCTTGCATCCATCTTGTTTGGTTCTTCTGAAATTTTCTGCTGTTCTTATAATTGAAACATATTTTTTGTTTCCTCATTTTGGATAACTGTCTGTATTTGTTTCTATGTATTATGTAGATCTGCTATGTTGCCCAGTATTGCTGGATAGCCTTGTATAGTATGTTGCCCTGTGGGGCCCTGGCACTGTCTCCCTGGTCACCTCTGCTGGGTGCTCCTATAGATTCTGGTGCTATACCTGGAGCTACTCAGCAAAAATCTCAGAGCACACCAAAGCCAGTGGCTGAAAGCATGGGGCCTTCAAACTTAGTTTTCCAGAGAAGATTGCAATGTGGGTGGGGCTGGCTACTCACCAGAGAAAGTGCCTCTGGCATCGGTGGGCTTGGGTGAGGTGGGGGTCCCAGTGAGTCAGCAGGGTGGAGTAAGCAGGGCTCACCAGACCAATCAGGTTCAGCATTGGCCATGTGGGGGCGGGCACAACACAGGAAAGATGGCGCCTACCAGCTGGCTGCATGGGAGGAGGGCGCATCCAGGAAAAATAAATGGTGACTGTCCTCCAGCCCTCGCTCCAAAGCCACACACCTCAGTCTGCCCTCCGTGTGCCTCCAACACCCCCTGAGAACCGTCCCTCTGCCAGAACCCAGGGTGAGTACCTGTGAGTGACTGAGTGGGCGGGCACTTTAAGAGGACGTCTGGCTTTCTCGGAGCCTTCCGTCCCACTGTGGGTCCGAATCCCCACTGTTTTTCACCGTCACATGTTGTGGGGCGGCTCTTCCCAGTCTCGGTGCTCCGGGCTGGGGAGCCTGGTGTGGGGCGGGGTCCCTTGCTCCTTCGGGGGGAGCCTCCATGGCTGAGGTCTCCCTCCTGGTTCTCTCCCGCCCCCGGAGGTTTGGCTCCTTAGCGTCTGCGCCCCTCCTGCCGTCTCCCCGTGACCTCCTCTTTTTGGTACCGTTAGTTATAAAGGTTCTGTTCAGCTGGACTTCAGGTGGGTCTCCAGGTTGGTTGTTCAGTAATTTAGTTGTAATTTTAATGTGTTCACGGAACAAAGCAGGCACGGTGTTTACCTACTCCGCCGTGTTGGATCTCTTTCTGAGCAGCATTATTTAAACTTATCTTTGAACCTACTGACAGAATTGAAGCAAATTATCCAAACTGCCAGAAGGTCTGGACTTCAACTTTGATTATGTATTTCCTCAGAATAAAGTCTTCCAAGTATGGAATCTTGACCAGAATTTTGAACAGACTTTTGTTCCCATTTGGTAAATGCTAAGATTCTCATAACCTCTTTTACTAGTTATTAATGACAGAAATGTGTGATATGGAAACTCTCTATCTTAACAGTTCAAGGAATGTGAGGCTATTTCCTTTGATGGCCACAGTTTCTCTGCCATGAACCTAAATAATAAACATGTAAGCTCCATGAGGGTAGAGGTTCTTGTCTCATACATCAGTCATACATCTTCAAAACCTGGCACATAATGGATGCAGAATGAATGAACAGATTGTCATGGCCTGGGGGCATTTTACATTGCTTTTCAGCAGAAAGTGTTGCTTGTTTGGAAGGCAAACTAAAAATAGACTCCCTCATTGTAAAGTACCATGATTATCTTGGTAAAACGATATCACGCATCTTCCCCTTGCCTTGATGCAGTAGCTGTAGCTAAGACAGAACTTATTTATCGCATTTTCAGTAGCATGTGGACTTCAAAATTACTGCATGGTTATGCATGCAACAGATAAAGTGTATGAAGTAGGAAAGGTACTAATTAAGTATGCTATGTTTTCCAATAAGGGCCAAGGATTCCACACCATAATCCTTCACAAGAGATCATGAACTCATATCCCATGTGGCTTTTCTATAAGAAGAAAACCTACTTACGTTATCTGAGTCTAGAACCTAACTCCATTTTAATTCCAAACACCAAGTGGTTTTGCTCCATTTTAATCTATACAGAATCCTCCTGGAAGACTGAGACTTGTTTTGTTTAGAAATTTACCCAAAATAATTAACTTAAAGAAAATTACCATCAAGAAATGCTTATAAGTTCATTGAGGGAGATCCAAGATGGCTGAGTAAATTAAACACTGTGCCTGCCTCCTTCCATGAATACATTAAAATTACAACTAAACTATAAAACAATTCACCTGGAGAATCACCTGAAGTCTAGCCAAACAGAAGTTTTATAGCTAAGGACTAGGCTGACCAGACATACTATTTTAAATGGGACAGAAAACAGCCATGCCGTCCCATCTCAAACAGTATGTATGCTGAGCCTCACTGGGCTGAATTCGAGGTGTCAGAGCCCGAGTAGAGAGCCAGACAGAGAAAGACAGGTACCATGTGATTTTGCTTATATGTGGAATCTGAAGAACAAAATAAGCAAACAAAATGAAACAGACTCATAGATACAGAAAACATTTTGCTGGTTGCCAGATGGGATGGGGTTTGGGGGTATGCGTGGAAAAGGGGGAGGGATTTAAAAAGTACAAATTGAACGTTACAAAGTAGTCATGGGGACGTAGGATAGAGCATAAGGAATATAGTCAATAATATTATAATAACAATATATGGTGTCAGATTGGTACTAGATTTGTTAGGGTGATAGATGGAAGGGGTTTGGGGGACAGGGTGAAACGGGTGAAGGGATTAAGAACTAATACATATTGATAGTTACCAAATAGTCATGGGGATGTAAAGCAAAGCATAAGGAATATAGTCAATGATACGGTAACAACTAAGTATAGTGCCAGGTGGGTACTGTACGAGTCAAGGGGATCACTTCTTAAATTATATAACTGTCTAACCATTATGCTATACACCTGAAATTAATATCAAATCATATTGAATATCAACTGTATGAAGGAGAATAAGAGGTCCAGATTTCTAGGTATAAACAAATAAGTCATGGGGATGTAATGCACAGCATAGAGAATATCGTCAGTAACATTGTAATAGCACAGTGCAGCATAGTACAGCAGGTAAGTGGTGAACCCACAAATAGAGTCTGTGATAATTGAGGTGCATGAGCTCACAGATTCAGGATCTAAAGGGATTCAAACTTCAAATCTGGCCAAAAGAACCCCAGGTTATATACGCATATAAGAAGGTAAGAATTTAATAAATTGAAAATATAAGCTGTGTTGCCTGCCAGGCATGTTTGGATACTTACACTCAGTTGTGTGTTCTTGTCATATTTACAAATGCAAGAAGAGTTAATAAAAATGTGTTGAGTACAGAGGTTTTTAGGAACTGTTAGAAAAACCAAGCTAGATTTCATCTTGATGAATGATTTTCTGGTGATGAAATATACCATTTCTGGTTCGTTTCAGTGAAAATTTACCAGATTTATGCCTTGTAAGGGTAGTGACACATGTTTCCTGTTTGGGAGCTGATAAGTTTGCATCAAAATGTAAAAGCAATTTAAAATCTTGTAGTATATGTTATAATTATAAATTGACGCTAAAACGATGTTCATATACTGAAATTTGCTTCAGGTAGTAAAGCTATCGTAAAATTTAAATTATGCAAGCACATGTGCAAGAATTGCAATTATACGTAATTGACTTCACCAATGTAATTGAAGTGTGTGGCCTTAGTATGTAATTTACAAATCTGTACACAATTAGTTTTGAGTGCTCTTTTTGATCTCTCTTTACAATGCTGTATTCCTCTAAGTTATGTGACATCCAAAAGCCTATAACTACGAGCATTTGTAGATTAGTACATGTCTTTGACACCCTTAATAAAATACCCATCCTGTTCCCATTCTGGCTCCTGGCTTGACTGATTAGGCAAGAGCTCTAGCTAAGAGGGCCATATTGCTTCTTTACCTAGAGGGAAATCACGTGCTGCTTCATAATTACCGTATTTTTCCATGTATGAGATGCCCCCATGTGTAAGACAACCTCTACTTTTCTACCCTAGTATTAAGAAATCAGTATCAACCAGTTACTCCCATGTATAAAACAACCCCCAAATTTTGGTCTAACAATGTTAGACAAAAGTATCATCTTATACATGGAAAAATACGGTCTCTGCTCTCTCATTGTAACCGTCAACCACCGCCACCACTATTATCTAAAGAAGTGATGAAATATTTCTTTGTATGTTTCATCAAGAAAGGCTTCACAAATGCATATTTACTGCCCTCCAGAAAATAATAACTTCAATAAAATACATATTATCTGCCTGAACTCGTCAATATTAGCCAAATCTTTAAGGTCTCTAATTTATACCTAGATACTTGGAATTTTAGTGTTTCTAGGAAACCAAACGCTTTTTGACCACATGTACGGGGTCTGGCAGAAGTAACATCCAAACTTGAGTTATGCTTTTATTACAAAATCATAACCTTATATGCCTATGACTTTGTAATAAAAGATTTAGTATAGATTACAGGCACATTAAAAAAGGGCATTAGTTCTGCTGGACCCTGTATATCATGGGGAAGAGATTTCCTGTCTTCTGCTTAAAAGTTGACTTCCTAAGGACATAACAGGATCAAATAATTGCTAGAACTTCTATTTCTTTAGCTTTGGCACACCCGCTTCCATGATTTCAGTTGGCCTTGATCAGGTCATTGTCTCACAGGGCCATCAAGGATTGGCTTGAGAGGAGTCTCTGGCATTTGTTTGGAGCTTTGAAGGAGTTGGCACTTGGCAGCTTGTGTCTTTTTTCTCTGTTTTGTCTATTAAGAGCCTCTCTCCTTTTGGATGTAGGGTTTAATTGTTTATTCCTTGAGTGTGGTCCTAGACCCTTGATTATCAGGAGCAGAGAATTGCTCAGGACACCTTAAGGAAATGGGGACATATGAAGATACATGGGTGCCACAGCTTAAAAGCTATAACAATATTGGGCAGGTCTTGAGACAACTCTCCTCTCCACCTCTCTGATAGCCCAAGTGGTCCCTCTGCCAAAGTGACATTGCCTTGATTTATGTGTCAGCTCCATCCTTCTGTGAATCTACTCTGTGTTCCCTCGAAGCACTTTTGGAGAAAACTAGTCTGGCTGGCTAAGCTGGTTACTGTCCTATAAGGCAAAGTCCTTCACATCTAGTCATGGGTTGGGTGCTCAGGGCTGGCCCCAACAGAGGCAACCACTGCACAGCTGGAGTCAGATACTTCTTTACCAAGCAGAGGTGAAGGGTGGTTTCTATTAAACAAACGAAGTCTCAAAACAAAACAGCAACAACAACAACAACAACCCCTCATGGCAGCAGGCACCGTATTTAACCAGCTCAGGACACATTTAATCAGAAGGCACACTCATGCTTCAACCTTGGTTGGTTAACAAGGGATTGCACTGAAGCCTTATGCTTCCTCCTTCTAGTGAACTGATAATTCCTCAGCTTTGGGATTCTACAAAGGAATGCTTCCTCAAAACTCGGCCCTGAGGTACTTTGAATGAAGTATCCATCTTCCCATTTGTGTTTTAAATAATTGACCTGGAATTTGGGTCTGAAAGTTCTAGCCATCTCAAACTCCGTTGGTTTATCGGTAGAGTTGGAAATAGTCATCCTCACGTGCACGGACTAAATTGATCAAACCACTTACCATCTCTCCTACTTTCAGAAATTCAAAGGGTAGATTACCCTGCTTCTTGCTAACGTTCTGGTGACGTTAATTTTGGGAAGTGGTTATTCAAACTTCAAGTCCTGATTCCCAGCTTTTGCAACAATAATAACTTTTTTAAAGTTTACTATTTGAACATGTATAATCACCAAGAAGTCAGAAAGCTGAAAAATAAAATATCCTTAAACATTTATAATTATTTTCTCCCCATTCTTTTTAGACCCCCACTAATTGGGGTGGTGCACCGCTTCAGTAATACAGATATTATCCAAAGTGTTCAGTGTTTGCTGTGTCTAAAAGGACTTTGGAAAAAATGACCTTGCATGCTCATTAACAGTAGTTTGAAAGTAGCACTTCCTTTTCATTATATTGCTACCATTTCCCTTAAAAATGTGCAGTTAAATATTTGGTATTTCTCAGTTCCAAGAAAATGAAAGCTGACATGAAATAAACTGAAAGCTAAAAATAGATCCAATATTGTAGGGTCAACAAAGCCTCTGTTATTCCATCTCATGTCAGCGTCATTGCACTTAAAAGTCTATGCATCTGCTTCTATCTAATATGTGCACATATTTACTCAGCGGAAATGGGAAAGCAAAACCAGTAATGTAAACAGCATTGATGTACTCTCAGCACGAATCGTTTGCCCACCTGTCTTTCTTGGAAATGTTTCAACTGGTTGTTTTCTCAGGTTCATGTACAATTTCATTAGGCCCTGGAAACACCTACTCTGTGTCAACTGTGCTGGCCATAAGATAGAGACAGAGCGTGTGTGTGTGTGTGTGTGTGTGTGTGTGTGAGGGAGGGGGAGAGAGAGAGAGCGCGTGCGCACATTTATACAAGGTTCAGTTTTCTAGATGCTTGCTCAATGTATGTCAGACACAAATATGTAAACTTACAATTATAAAATAATATAACTCATAGTAATAGAAAGTATGCACACATGTAAAAGAAGAAAATGAACCCTAATGCAGCCTGGGGAAGAGTAAGAAAAGGAGTCAAGGAGGGCTTGGACGCAGAGACCACTGAGGGATAAAGGAAGAGCAGGACTCAGGGAGAAGGAATACGTCCTCTAGAGGACTCATGGCAATGAAAAGGCCCTGGAGATGATGACAGACTTTTTGTGAAGTCTTTCAAGTCTTCTGTGTGGGGCCGTGGAGGTACTACTAGAAATTTAATATTGCTAGAACATAAAGTGTAAATTAAGCAAGCATTGAGACAGGAGACTAATGAGATAAGCAAGAATAAAATCATATAGAGCCTTGTACACCACCATGTTTGAAAAAGGCAGCCATGTTAGAAAAATATGTTTAATACAATGTAATAAAAAGTAATTATTGTAGACTCAGGAGATTATCCAGGAGACAACCTGACTCTTTAATACTCAGGCAGGATATTAAAGGTATGTTCATATTGGAAACCTTTCACTAATTCTCATCTCTGCAACACTGCCACCTACTCTTTCATTTTCAAATTCTAGCTCCTCAGGCTTAACAGCAGTTCTTTAAGTTTGCAGAAAAAGGAAGTACAAAGTATAAAAAATAATTGTAATTTTTTGAAAAAAAAAACAAAACAATCAACAGAGTCTTCATGAATGTTCTCTGAGCTGCAAAGCTTATGACCAGTTCAGGAAGCTGAATTGAAGAAAAGTCGTATTTGTCTCAACCACTCTTTTTGTCAAATATGAGGGGCCGATTGGGTTGCCATTGTGCAGAGATTGGCTTATAAATTGCTCAAAACTTCTCTGGTCAAAGAAATAAAGGTTTGGGCTCTCCCTAAGGCCTCAGAAGGAGCACTCAGTCTGTGTCACCCAATGTCCCCGGAGTCCTTGTGAGTGAGTAATCCTGCCTGCCTTCCTCCCCTGGTTCTCTCTGCAGCTCCAAGTTAGGCACGTGCAGGGGACAGACTCTAATCTGACCCTTGCTGTCCATGAGAACCTGCTCCCTAGCACACACAAAGGGGAAGGGGGTGCACTGACCTGTACTTTTACAAAGGTCCAAGGGTCTTATAACCAGGGTGACCCGATGTCCTGTTTACAAGGCACAGTCCCAGTGTATGTCTGTGCTGTTAACATAAATACCAATAGTGGCTTTTTTCACTTTCCAAAGTGTCTCCGTTGGGATCACAAGTTGTACGGTCACCGTTCCTCTAACCTGTTTCAGCAGAAGTTCGACGTGTGCCCCGAGCCTCTCCCCTTCGTGCACACAGCAGCTGCTGTGGTGGGGTTCCCGTGAGTCTCTGTGAAACAAACTGCGCATCCTTGCAGCGTACCATGAAGTTAGTTTTGAGACATCACCACCATCAAACTAATAAACACACCATCATCCCCAAAAGCTTCCTCCTGCCCCTTAGTAAACCCTCCCTTCAGCCCCTCCCACTCCCCAACTCCCATCCTCAGGGTCTTTCATTTGGCTTAAAAGAAAACAAAAGAAAGCAAACAAACAAAAAAAACTTTAAAAAAGTGATTCTTTTCAAATACTGTTTTAATTGCTTAATTTAAACCACCTGACGCTCTCAAGTTTCGCCCTAATCCACGTGAAACATGCACAACAATCTGCTTAGTTGTCTGGCACACTTTGTACATTAAAAAAATAAATAAATAAAGTACCAGAAAATTCCAAGAGAGGAAAGAACATATTTGGCTTGTTGCGCAATCATGGGGGAAAGAAGTATTTGCTTTAGCTTAAAGCCATTAAAAGCATTCTTTCCTATGGAAAAAGAAATGCCAGGAACAGTTAGACGCTGAAATGGTCCAAGTTTTTATTCAAAAGTGAGCAATGGCGTTGCTAAAGGGAACACCCCCTCAGATAATAGAAATAACCTGTATGTACCTGAGGGGCCTTGTTTCCACGGAGGTGGCACTTACTCAGCAACTTCTCCCGCAGCCGTTCGCCGACGAAGCTAGCTGGAAACTTGACTTGGGAAAGAAAAGGACTCAGAATTCATTCTTGGTTTAAACTGCATGTGCTTGGGGGGCAAAGTCCTGTTTCTTTCACTGATGGGAAACTTTGGGAAAAGCACGATTCTGAATGTCTAGAGAGTCTTCCGTTAACGGACTACTGAGCCTACAAGTCATTTCACTTTGGCTTCTTACTGACACAATGACAGACCTGAACTAGAAGAATCGTCAAAATCCCTTCAAGCCCTAGACTTTACAGTGGGGAGCATTTTCGGGAATATCTTCGTCCCATGAAGGACTCAGCTGGTTCCGATATGCCCTGGAGGGGACAGAAGAGTGTTGACTCTCGCAGTGGCTTCCCCCTCCCACGGCCCTTCCCTATTGCAGGGGTTGTAACAGCCCTTGTCATGCAGCTGTTATGTAACTGACTGTTTAGGCAGAAAATACGCTCGTGCAAAATGAAGGATAACTGACGAATGGTGAACTGTGTCACACGACGGGCCCTGTGAGAAAACACTTAGCCCAGGCAGCATGTGACATGGCGCCTTATGGCAATGCTCTATGTTCCAGAGAGAGAGAACCTTCCAAGGTCCCTATAACTGTGTCACCAGCTCCATTGCACTGTGGGAAATTATGGTCAGAGGTGACATGTCCACGAGCTCTGACCACTCCACTCCCTACCATTGAAGGATGCCGTATCTCAACATTCCTGTCACCTCGTCATGGTCTACTGCTTCGCCCCAGCACCCCCGCCGAGAAGCTCTGCCCTAGGTGGGCACGTCTGCTTGGGTGTGGCTAGGTACAATCCCTAGCTGCAAAGGAGGCTGGGAAACCAAGTGTCCAGTTTCACCCTTTACTTCTATAACACAGGTAGTTTCCCATAAACTAGAACATTTTCCCAAAGGAATATAGGCAGTGGGGGACGAGGGTTAGGGAGAGCTGCCAGTCATCTATCCCTGTGCACACATTTACAATTGCCAAGACCAACTGGGCCACATGAGAAAAGGAATTCTATTTGAGCTTAGCGACAGGATTTCAGGAGGGCCTGAAACCTCAGGATCAGGAGATCTATCTGCCTCCCTGGAGCTACTCAAAATAGCAACACTAGGTTCCGTGAGCCCATTCTCCCAAGGGTGTAATTCCGGGCTGCATACCGTAAACAGACTCGCCCATAGACCCAGGGACAGGGGCCCCTGCTTTAGAAGGTCCTGTTCTGGCCCTTCTCAGGCCACACCCCTCTTGTTTAGATAAGGTGACCAGAGGATCACTCTGAGCCTCATCAAATGTCCCCACTCTGAGCACACACCACTCCCCTCTTCTAGCCTATGCTCTGGGCATCCAGGACCCAGAATTTCCTGCCCAAATGACCCTGAGCGCATTTCCAGGACCAATGCAAGCCTTTTCCTAAGGGCGTAGTGTTGCCTTGTTGGGGTGCACACCCTTACGACTGAAGGATGGCCACTGTGTGACTGTTAGTGAGGAAAGACACGTGAACTGGTGGGTCTGTTCATGTGGAGTCCTTGCCCAGAAGGACAGCCAGGGCAGGAAGAGGGGGGACCTTGGCTGCAGGTGGCAGCTGCTGTCTGCATTCCTCTCCCAGGCCTTGTATCTTCAGGACCTCCCCAAAGGCAAGACTGCCAGGCCATCGCCGGCTGCACAGCTGGGTCCCCTACCTCCTGTGGCCTCTCAGAGCTTCCTCATTAGCCCCATTCAGGACGGAAAACTGTGCAGAGACTAAGCGACCACACGCCGCAGCGAAGGGCGGGTAAGGCCCGAGCCTCCGGACAGCAGGGTGACCAGCGCCTCTCCAGGCAGGCGAGGGCGCACTGCCCGGGACTGTCCACGACATTGGAGAACGCCTCAGAGAACCACGAAATGAGAAGGGTGCGCACCAGGACCCAAGGCAGACGGGGATGACACGAGGGCCAGTGGCGTCGTACCTGCCTGGGACCCGACAGCCACGGACTTGCACGTGGGCCCCTTCCTCATCCCACAGATGACACTGTTCTCAGAGCAGCCATGCTGGCACCAGCCCCTGTCAGTAGGCTTCCCGGGGGGGAAGGACAGGGGGACAGTCAGACTTCACAGCCTAACCCCCCGTAGCCCACCAGACACAAGGCCTTGGGCTGCGCGTCTTCATTGTTTAGTCCAGCCACTGGGATGCGCTAGGGACTTGGTCCCAGGCCAGCCAATCCATTGGCCTCCCAGCACCTAGTGGTTTCTCCCTTAAACAAAAATGTGAAGGTAGCCCACCCCAGCGACGGTCTAATTTACCCCAGGGCTGGCAGCCGAGCTGGCCTCTGTGCAGAATAAAAAATGCAGAGTCCTGTGATGGGGAGAAGGCCTCCGATGCACGGAGAGAAGCAGAGGCTCCCCGGAGAGACAGAGGGAGCAAGCAGTTGTGGTTTTCCAGGCTTCAGTCTGGTTGCCGTGTCATTGGAATTAAAATTTCCATCCTGGGTTTGGAGTCAATGGCATTTCTGTAAACACACACACACACACACACACACACACACACACACAGAGGCAACAACAAACAAAAACACCTGATTTCATCTGAGCGCACACTTCCGTGCGTCTAGCTTGAAGCCAAGGGAAACTTAACAACAACAAAAAGAGTTGATTATCAAGATCCCATTCATACAAATCAAGACACCTGATGTCTGTCACTCAGGCTCCATAACCACATGGAATGCAAGAACCAGCTCCCGCTGAGGACCTTTGGGCCTGTGCCCCTTGTTTGTTTACCTTCCAACGCTGACCGCCCTGAAACACCACCTGTACCTCTACACTGTCCAGTGGTCTTTGTAAGAGTGGAGGAGCATCCTTCCTTGATAATGTTCAATTTGTAAGTTTCAGGTGACATGTGACAAGACTTCACTCCAAGTTTTAGCCAGGATCATGGTGTAAATAAGACACAACATTTTTGCTTAGAAAAAAAATTTTTTAAGTGCGTGTGTATAGAGTTATACATAAATCTTATACATTTATGATTTAGTAACTCTAAAAAAGAGGGGAAAAAACTCCCCCTCGTGCCCATACAAGACCACCCTGAAAAGGAATGGAGTCCAATCCTCGTGTGGTTCCTTTGGGCTTAGCTAATCACCAGCAGGCAGCAGGCAGCACGGCACCTGTCCCTTCTTTAAGAACTGCCTATAACAACCATTCCTTACACTGTGGCCTGTCCTGCTCGCAATCTTCAAATTCTAGCCTTTTGATTTATGCTGTTTCTGCACTTAGGCGTAACACCAAGCACCATCATTCTGGATGCATCCTTGGCTTCCCCGTATCTGTAATTGGGGTTCACACTGGTTCCTCTCTTCTGAATACCCTTTGCAGACTCATGCCTCAATAGTGATCCTTGTCTCTCCTTCCATAGTGGGAGTGGATTCCTGCAGTTTGACCCAGATCAGCAGCAGGTACCAACCATCAGACCTCCAGAAGCACAACACTGGAACTTGCTTGGCCAAGACAGTAAATTCATCCCTGCAAAACTGTAGAGAATCAATACCCTGTGAGTCCCAGCTGTGCCGAGCACATGTCATGCCAAACTTAAAAATCCCATCAGACACATAGTTTACACAAATTCACCTTTTAAATATGAGCTGTCACAACAGAGTTCACAGAAGCAGCAGTCCAGGGGAAATGTCATATCTGCAGCTGAAGGCCTTAATCCGACTGGGCAGGGAGTGAAATTACCCACACGCACAGTCCTCCGGAGAAGGCCTCCACTGACCTGAGCAAAGCCTCCAAAGAGAGTTTGTGTCAGTTGTTTGTTTGTTTGTTTTGTTTTTTCCCCTAGGAGAGAGGCTGAACATAAAAAGTTCAATCATTCATGAGGACTCCTTTTATACTCCTTAGCAGTATAAAAATAGAAAGTGATTACAGCTTTGTGTAGTTACACAAACCGCCTCCCAGAACCATTATTTCTCTTTCTGCTTTTCAACTTGGGTCTGGCTGAAAGCTGCCCGTCGGTCTTATCGGGAGCTCCGACTTTACTGCCACACAATGACCACCTGAAAGCCACGGAGGCTTCTGCCAGATCTATAAAACTGAAGCTCTTTGATGTTATCCAGACGCAGCCACCTTCTCACCCCGTCTTTGTTCCTGTCATAAACCCTGCCCTGGGGCTTCGCCCCTCCTCTCTTCCATGGTAACCCCAAATCTTGCTCCAGGCCGGGCTCAGATTGCAGCCCATTCGGCCGTGATCTTTCCCACAGCTCCGCGTTCAGCTCGCTGATTCAGTTTCTATCCTGTATCATGTTATGGTTCTGATTTCCTATGAAGTCACCTCTCTCACTCTCTTGAACCTCCTTGGGACTCTGATACCTCTCAGCATCCAACTCTCTTAGTTCAGTGGCATACACATGAATTAGTGCTTAGTAAATTCATTTTGATTGATTGGATCGGATTATTGACAAATGAGTGTTTCAATGCAGTGTAAACTAAACAGCACAAAGTTTTTATGTGGCTTTATTGTAACATATATGGGCAAATGTTTATGTTGATGAACTGCAAAACAATATGACAGCCTTAAGCACTAAAAAGAATTCAATTCAATGTAGTGTGTGTGTGTGTGTGTGTGTGTGTGTGGGTGTGTGTGGGTGTGTGTGTACATGTGACTGAAAACTTTGAGAAAGATTTTGAGAAACATGATTCGAAATACATTGGATTTGTTCAAATCTTACTCTTAGATTTGGGGCGGCCTCATAAAACGGCTGTCAGCAGGGACACCCCCACCCTGGGCCTGGCTCCTGGGGCAGCCTGAACAAGTGCAGATGGATGGAAAACTCACTTTGGCCCAGAAGAACCCAGAGCCTGAACACCAGGCTCACGATCTGAGATTAACCCTTTCACTGCGTTAACTGACTTCAAGTTTTTTTTTCAAAATGTGTCAAAAGCCACAAAAAATAAAAAGTTGATATTTTGACTATTTTATGAATTTAATAATAGCATTTTGAGGTGCTTTGTATATAAATGATATTATTTTTATTTTAAATTTTTGTCATATGGTAATAAATTTACCATTATGTTGAATTTTAAGTATAGATTAGAATCTAATGGCATTGACGACATAAAATATCTATTACACAGTGTTACCCAACATGGCATACAAAACATGTGTATTGTTGATCATGCAAGCCATAGGAGAGAGAACATATTTAAAAATCTTGTAAATGGAGAAAAGTCCTTAAAACAGTTTCACCCTGAATAACAATTTTTACAATACTTAGAGTATTTATATTTTTAAGTAAATATAGTTAAGGTGGTACAATTTATTAAAATAAATGATTACATTAAGGTATAAACATTTCCTATAGTTATTCATTCTTGAAAAACACAAAAATATAGAAAAATGTACGTACAGCAGAGGGAGAAGTTTTTTTGAGCTTTTGGGGTAAACCTGAATGCTGCAGTCAGCAGATGGAAATATTCATTTGGATATATCCAAAAGTCACAGCAAAAGGGTTAATCTAGAAAATGGAAAACTAAAGAGAAGAAAGAATGCAGTGTGTGGAATTGTTCAAGGCAACTGTTTCAACATTAAAGTTGTAAACAGCTGGGAAATTCTGCAGAAACTCTTTTATTGTATGTGATGCCTGGCATGTGACTTAGGGACAAAAATCAAGACTTAAGCTGGGCAGTGATTTCAAGCATTAACACTCAAGAAACCAGCAAAATCTTTCTGTAGATACTTGCATTCCCTCGACCCATGCGTATATGCCAGCATTCATGTATTCCCTGTCAGCCAGAAAGCTCTTATTTTTTTCTTGGTGTGTCTCCAGAATGCAGCATCGTGCCTGGAAACTACTAGGTTCTAAGTAATAATATATTTAACTCTAAAGTCTAAACTTAGCTGCCTTGCTCACAGTTACCTGCTTAGTACCTAAAACAGCGCTAGACACATAGCAGTCTCAATGAATATCTCTTGAATGAATAACCAATGAATCAGTAAATGGATGCTTGCAAATGTGCCTGACCCTCTCTAGATGTTGGGAAACATGAACTTTCCCTCTCGTAGATTAGAGAAATTAAATTATTGTCATGTATTTTATTCATTGTCAAACTCTCCAGGCAGTAAAGGTGAAATAACCATTGAGCAAACTGAGATCAAATGCTCCCAGATGATCTAGATTCAGGGCTATAAGCAAATAAAAGACTATCCAGTCATCAACCCATGACAGACATTAACAGTCTAAGGCCTTCCTGCTTAAAATACAGATAAATGTAGTCATAGAAGGGTTGGGCTCATTGTTATAGCTCACCTCCCCCAAATATTTGTGAGAACCAAACCTGTCTCAATAACTAACACATGCCATGAGAATCGGATTGATAACCACCCACCACCAAGCACCCCCAACCCAACTGTAAAAACACCTGTGTCTCTCTTAACATCTGGGCCACTGGTGACAGTTAACTGCCCAATCCAGCTTCCATCTTGACATAAGCAATAGCCTTTGACCCCATCTTCTCAAGGTTCCATCTCCAGCACATGAACGTGTATGTGTGTGCATTCATACACACATACACTCAGGTGTGCGCACACACACACTGATGTGGCTCCTGAAGGCAATAGTTTAAGACTTCCCTAAGGAAAAAAAAAATAGCTTAAAGACTACAAAATTAGGGGATACTGGTTCATTATTCATTTCTTAATTTATTCACTTATTCTTTCTCCATTCATTAAACATTGATTGAGTCCCTACTGCTGCCAAAGTATTTTTCTAGGTAGTGTAGAAGATTCAAGGATAAAAATAAGACCCAATCCTCATCTTCAAGGAGACTATAATCAATTGGGGAAAAGAGACAAAAAAAAAAAATCACTGTGGAGTGTGGTGTATGCCAAAATAGAGGTACCAGAAACTGCTGTGACCAGACTGAGGACAGGCACACACTTTTATTGAGTGCCCGTCTGTGAGACGTGCTTTTCAGAGCATAACAGTATTATGAAATGGGTATTCGATTTGTTTCAAGTCGCAGAAAGGAAACTTGGAGAGTTTAAGTATTGGTTCCAAGTCACACGGCTAACAAGTAGCAGAACTAGGATTTTAATCCATTTTCATTGACTTGCAGTCTGTTGCCTGGAATAGTAGGGCATGGCGTCACCAAGGAGATGAAACTTTAATTAAATATTGAAAGATTAAAAGTCATTTACCAGTAGGTTGACCAGATGTCCCATTTTAAACAGGGCAGAAAAGCAACAGTCCTGTCCCATTTGAAATGGCACGTAGGGTCAGCCTAGTCTCACCGGGCTAATTCAAGGTGTCAGCAGCCTGACCCTACGTACCATTTGAAATGGGACAGGACCGTGGTTTTCTGTCCCATTTAAAACAGGACATCTGGTCAGCCTATTTACCAGGCAGAACTAGAGGCGGGGTGAGAGGGCACCCAGGGCCGTGGGGACAGATAGTCCGAGGCTCCTCAGTGGAGGAGTGATTAAGGAGTATTTAGTGCCGCTGAACCAAGGATGAGGAGGGAGACTGCATTTCATCCGGTTCACTTCCTGTACTTCTTGATTTCTCCTGGAAGTTATTATTCTGGATCAAATATACCATCTCCTCCTCCATGTCCAATCTGAATTTGCAGACTTGTGCCTACTGCCAGCCAAAGGAATTCTGTCACCTTCCCTTGGCTGTCAGCTCAGATATGTTTGTTTCCCATCATTGCCTCTAACCCACCAACCTCATACTGAGGACTTCAGGCTCATCAAAGCAGCATGACCAATATTTAGGTCAGTTTTCAAACTTAATTTCTCAGCATGGAAGAGGAAACCATGTAGTTGTGGGATGTTTTTATTTCATGAACACAGAATTTCTATATTTGCTTTTCATTGTTGGCTGTGGTCGGAGATAGTTCCCTGTTTTTCCCAGTCACACAGTAAACACTTCCTTTGACTTCCTGGACTTCCTGCAGAAGAAGATAAATAATAATGACTCTTACAAATCCCATTATAATGAACTATGTTTTCAAGCTCATTGTAAACACCATGTGATATATCCTAAGTGAAATAAGATGTGATTAATAGAGTGATTATTTGCCTGACACTTCAGTTCCATCCTCACTTCCATCACAGAGGTTGCTCTGTCTCTAGATGTTTTCCAGGTGTACAGGTTGTGTGTAGGTGGGGCCTGTCGTAGCCAGATTCATGCCTGTATCTTTCTTGGCTATCCGCATGGATGCTAAGCCCCTTGAGGGCAGGGTCCACTCCACTAAGTCCCCAATATCTGCCCTAGTGCCTGGTATATAGTAGGATCCTGGTATTTCTTTCAATAAATTAATGACTCAATACATTATCCTCAAATGGGTCTTCTACCATCCACTGTGTTTGCCAAAAAGTTATCTGTTATGAACACAACGAAGGAACCAATAAGGTCATTAACGTAGGAAATGTAGGGAAGCCTCCGATAGGAGAAAAAAAAAAGGCCAGATTTGATCAAGGGAAGATGAAAGAGAGTTGGGCTTGGACAGAATCATAATCCATGATTCCTCCTGATTTTCAAACACCCCCCCTTCAGCATGTCAACTTTATACCCTTACCTCAGTGTCTTTGTGCAGCTCGAAGCAGGGCTGAGAGGTATACCACCTGACTTTCCTGAGTTGCTTTCTTCATTTTAGCTTCCCCATCAATGCTCAGCAATGACCCACAGTCCCAGTCATGGCTAGAAGGCAATGAGGACAGGATTCTGACAGAGATATGACTTGCTGGAAGAAGACAGCAGCCTGTGGTCTGGATTCAGGGATATTAGAAGACTCCCAGGGTGGATAGTGAATGCTTGCACCCAAGCAGTGGGTAAGTAAAGGAGTAAGGTTCCCACCATCCTACATGCTAATGAGGCTAAGTGGTGAGAAGCAGGATGGAAACACACGACCCAAATGGCTCCTGGATGTACTTACTCTCCTCCAGGCAGACAGAGGAAGAGATGTTATTGTGACAGTGGGACAGCAAGCCCATGGTTGAAAGGTAATGTTGTTATGGCTGCTGAGTCAAGGAGTCCCCAGAGCTAAAACAAACAAACAAACAAACAAAAAACCACAATGATGTTAGCAATGAGGACCTTGCTATTCGTTACAGAGTTTTGAGTGGATCAAAACATTAGAACTTTGGTTTTTTTGTGAGCCGAAAGCAAGTGACTGCTCAAAAACAGTAGTGGATGCACAGCCTTGACAAATAGAGAAAAGCTAGCGAGCCAGGCTCATGTGCCCAGCTCCTGCCATAGCCCAACTTGGCCAGCAACAAGGACAGGATGTTGGGTACAGTGGTGGCCAAAGACACAAAGGACTGTGGCAACATGCACAGGCACAGAAAAAATGGGGCCTGTGGGCCCAGATATGCATTGAATGCCAGGGGATTCTTGGGGTCAGAAGCAGCACCAGCACTCAGGCACTGACACTGGAGCAAAGCATCATGGGAGAAAAAGGCCACCCCACCATGCTCTCGGTGGATGGCAACAATCTTCCAACAGCTGCTACTGCTAC
Source organism: Lyroderma lyra (assembly GCA_004026885.1). NCBI lineage: Eukaryota > Metazoa > Chordata > Mammalia > Chiroptera > Megadermatidae > Lyroderma > Lyroderma lyra. The sequence goes on from PVJL010001304.1 coordinate 40,578, forward strand.
CTTCTCCAAATTTAAATCTGGTTCCACTACCTGAATTCTCTTGCGGAACTGATGTGGCCCTAGATAATGAAGACAGTGACCACTTGGCTGAGTATACTGTTCACAGAGTTCCTAGGGAGAGAACTGGTCTCTGTAAGTAATAAAAAACTCTCTTGCCCCACATCCATCTGATCCTTCTAGAAAGAAAAGTTTGGGTCCAGTTAGGGAATGAATTAGAAAAAAAAGGGGGGTGTCATTATAGCTCCTGAGATGGAATGTACTGAATTCATGGCCATGGTGGGAAACAGTCCAGCACCTGGGTGAGAACACCTTTGACCCACACTTCCAGTAGAGAGATGTCCCATGGTGTACCCTCTCTCACATGTAAATAAAGGTCTATTTGTCACTCTAATTTAGGATATTTATTTATGCTAAATTAGGTCACCAGCACATAGGTGTTGTTAAGCCATAGGGGAAGACGTGGAGGGGAGGAATAATTAATGCTCTCTTCATCCCCTGTATCCAGCACTGCGGTCTGACAAAACAATCACATGGCCCACCTAGATCAAGCCATATTTGCAGCTGACGATCTGACACATTGCTGGATTTGTCGTTCCCACCCATGGGCTACAAAAACCGAAAAGACCCATTTGGACGTGGCTGATGCTGAACTATTCTGCTAGACCTGACATCACAGGACGTCCCTCCACTGGGAATAAGGTTGCTTTGGGGCCCATCTATTGCCACCTGTAACTTGTCAATGACACTAAATATCAGTAGGCCCCTCTACACTTACTTGCACAAATTGTACTGGATAACAGAGCGGCCTTAGACTACGTCCTGGTGATCGGAAGGAAACATCCACCAGGCCCCCAGAAGTAATTTACACTTGGTTGAGTCCCGAGGAGTATGGTTTAAGTCAACACTGCAAGTAGCAGAGCCCTGTTTGCCATAACTTTAATTAAATCTTGTATGAGACAAAAATGAATGGATTTGGCCCCAGCACCTGTCCGTCAGATTAATCAGAGTGGCCAGTGGGGTGGCACACTCAGGATGAGACTTTGCCAGAAGTGAAGATAGTGTAGGACCAAGGGATTGTTAACTGGGAAAGGCGGTGCTCGAGGGTCTCTCACGCTCCTGAGAATGCCAAGAATGCAAGACCCTGACTTCTCTCTACTCAGATCATTTCTCAGGGTCATATTAGCAGTGGGCAAACACGACAGGTGAGGACATGGCTCCCTCTACGTTGTCAACCTCAAAAATGAAATAGCCAGTTGTTTCACCACCAAAATGAGTTGATTTCAGAATATCAGAGAATTGCAATTTGGGACAAACAAGTTATGGCAAACCACAGACCAGTCTGCAGAGACAAAGGGAAGTTTAGCTTTTGTTAGGTTCAAGGAGGAAGTTGGGGAAGGTTATTTTGAACAAAGTTCATTGGAGAAGATCAAGAGTTTGAGGTTATGGCGGTTTCTCATTGGCTGCAAACGGTAGTTCGTGTGTTGTCGCTGGGGCAGGGAGCAATCTTCTCTTTCTTTCTTGAAAGCAGGAGATGAGATTTCTATGTGACAAATGTCCTTCCCCTGTCAGAATAATTCTTCTCTTCCTTCTTCCTGTTGGTGATGTGGGCTGCAGTGAGTGGTACGTGCATGAGGGCTCTCGCTTCAGGGCTTCCTGGGTCTGTTTTAATGTTTTCCTTTATTTTCACAACGTAAAACAGCAGCCTTGCTTCCTGCTTGCTGTAAGATAGTGGGTTTCTTCAAGGTAATTTTGGAACAGAGCTGTGGTCCCCAAAATCTGACAACTAAGTTCACGAACTTGCCACTCTGTGCTCACGTTGGCAGCTCTGTACATACAACTCGGTAAGGTGTCATGACCTTGTACGATGACAGCTCTGATGGCCATTGCAGAAAAAGAGTTCCAAAATGGCTCCGAAGGGTGGACTAGACGCTGGCGTCGGTGCATAGCTTCCCAAGGGGGAGTGCTTCGAAGGTGGCCGTAGTGACATTCAGCAGTGAGGTGTGCAGCACTTTTTGTAGGATGGATTTGAGAAATTAAATGTCTGACCTCAGTCCTGGGATGTAGAGCACAGCACAGGGAGGCATCAAGTGGGAACTAGATCCATTGGAGTCATTACTACGTAAGGACTGCAAATGTCTAAGCGTGATGTTCTCTCACACACATGAAACTAATAGAAAATTTTTAAAAATATACCCACATAATTTATTTTCAAAGCGGCATGATTATTTTTCTACAGCATCACCACACGCTTCAGTACGTGGGTGCCAACACTGCACTAGTTTTTGAAATCATCCTTATGAGAAAACTGGTGTTTTGTTTCTGAAACCGTTTCCTCCCTGCAGACTTCACCACTCAGTCCCAGGTGAACCGCCCCAGCCGGCGTCTCACTGTCCTCACGTCAACACCTTGATCACCCACAACGGCCTGCACTCTCTTGTGAATTTCAAGTGGACGAGCTCTTTCCATGCTAACGACTCAGTAACAGCACGCCTGCTTGAACCAAACATCCATAAACACTTGCATTCTGATGTGCACCGGGTGAACAATGTGAGCATCTGTGTGGTTAAGGCCAAGAATGACAGAGGGGAGGGACCACAGGACTACCCAGGGGCGGTTATATCAGGTATGGCTAATGCAACAAAACAATATTAGAGTGGAGGCAACCTTCATCAGCCCACCCTATAGTTCTTGTCCCCTTACAAAGCTCTAAGTTCCTGGGGACTCAGTTTTACTTACCTCTCCTCCACACAGTTTGGTGCAGCAGTTTGTGTGTCCTGGCCCTCCGTGAAAACTTGATACTGGCTGCATGTGTCACCACAGCCCTGACCTTTACTGCTTTGGATCTGCTGCCCCAGGAAATACAGGCTCGGAAGAGACCTGGAGAGGCCATCTGTGTCCTTTGCGACTGGGCAGGTTAAATGTACTCGCATTCCAGAAGGAACTGCACCCTGGGCAGAGGGCTAACAAGCCCCAGGCGGTACAGCTGGCAGTAGGAAGGGAACAGGGGGCAAGGCCTGGCATGGGGTCATCTGTCCTTTGAGTTCTATTAAATTACAATGTGCCTTGACAACTATTGCATTTACAGAAATGAATCTTCCCAGAAATCACTGGAAAGAACATCCCTAATAGCATTTGCAAGAAATGCATTAAACGACATTCATCAGTAAAAAGAGAGGCTCCAGCTGCCCAGAAAAGCCTGATTAAGTTTGCAAAAAGCAGGAGAAGCAAAAAGTGACTTTGTCTTTTCCCTAAAATGAAGCCAAGGGTCAGTGAGCACTTCATTCCTCCTAGAGGCCACCTTCCTTTTAGGCTGAAGAGCAGAAAGTAGTTCATATATTTGTTTTTATCGCAAATCTAAACAAGGCTCTTTATCCTCAGGTTTCATCAGCTTTTCTCTCTCTCTCTCTCTCTCTCTCTCTCTCTCTCTCTCTCTCTCTCCTTTGGTATTCTTTTTCCCAACAGAGAGAATAGTGAGGAAGGTCCACGTGAGGCCCACGTGTATCTTCCCTTGACTGTAACCCCCTCAGTCTGGTATAAGAATAGACTGCAAATTCCTTTGATTTGTTTTTCTTCCATTTACTTTTCCCATGAGGGATGGTTTCTATTCAATCTATAAATCAGTCATCAGCACATGGTCTGGCACTTTTTCTTTGTCATCAAATATTTTATGCTACTAACAACTACTAACTTCATCCAGCTGATATTTTATATTTATTTATATATATTGATATATATATAAAATTTTAGCTCTCAGTCATAAGAAAAATAATATAGCAGACAGAGGATACATTCACTGAGACAAATGACAAGAAACATGTTAAATATCGATTTCATTGAATTAAATCAGCCCACTACAGATAGCAATAATTCCCTTTTGTCGACGATTTTAAGCTTATTTCTAAGAATACCTCATATAATACTACAGTTTGAAACCCAGAGAAAATGTTACATCTGTCCCCTCCCATCACCTCATTTTCCTGAAGAAGACGCTGAGACTCGTTTAAAGTTACTCGCCTGACGCCTCATAGCTAGGTAATGTCAGCGGAGGGCAGGAAATCCGATTTCTTCATTCCCAGGCAGGTTGTTTCTGAGAAAACCAAAACATTGTTCAGTAAAAATGGATTACTAATGCCTTGCACATAGTAAGCCTTCAATAAGTATTTTTACTGAGTCCATGATTCACAGTGATTGTAAAGAAAATCTCCAGGATAAATAAATAACTGGGAGAGGAAAGGTAGATCTTCATGTATTTTTTTACAGATATTCACCCTTAAGGTCGTGGCGCTAACTCTCTACTCCTTACGTATAGGCCGCTCGTAGCTACTTTCTTTCCGAAGAGGGTCACGGGAAAAGGTGAACGGGGAAGAGTAACTTTACTGTGGAGAAACCGACAAACTACCTCAACCTGATGATGAAGGTCACCGTCAACAGTGATACGTCATGTTCGTAGCACGTACCCTCAATGCGATGGTACTTCATGTCTGCGTCTTCTTTCCAAGAAAGCATAACCCCAGTGCCATCATAATAAAAACACAGAGTAAATCCCAACTGGAGAACATTCTACAAAATTCCTCAGTAGTACTCCTCAAAACTCCCTCAAACTAGGGAAGTTTGAGAAACTGTCACAGCCAAGAGGAGCCTAAAAGATATGACAGCAAAATGTAATGTGGTGTCCTGGGACAGAAAAAGGACATTAGGTAAAAATTAGTGAGATCTGAATAAAGTAAGAACTTAAGTAAGTAATTGTAGTATTGATATTGGTTCATTAATTGAACCAAAGACACCGAACTGAAAATGTAAGATTTTAGTAATACTGCTAAACCTCACATGGGGGCGTGTGAGAACTCTGTGCTAGCTTCTCAGTTGTTTTCTCTTTTTTGTAAACTCTTAACTTTTCTAAAAATCAGGAACTATTTTTTTAAATCGCTGACGAAAGGGTCAGGAGAAAAGGCGATTGTTTTCTGTTGTAGCCCGTTGGCCTCCTGACTAGCTACAGTGCTCTGTTTTCTCCCATCGCATCCCACGTAAAAGCTACTTCTCAGGAGGGGGTTTCCTTAGGGAAAAAGGGAAGGGGGTGTCACTGTGCTTTAACTTCACCAGAGTCCCCTTCCCACCCACATATTTGTGCATTTGCTCACACACACCCTGTGGGTGGGGCTATATAGAGATTAAGATAGCTAGAAGACCGAACGCGTGAGGACAGGGATCTCCCGTGTTGCTCACTGATGTTTCCCAAGTTTGTAGACGAGTGTCTGATACCCACAGCTCAGCAAATAAAGAAAAGCCTTAGGGTAAGACATTACCCCTTTTAAAAGCGTCTATTATATGAAATAAGATCTAAAATGCTGCAGCTGATTTTTCAAAGTGCATATGCCGAAACTTAAATATCCCAGTGAGTGGAGTCCCCTCGGCAAGCACACAATTCAGTCCTGCTGGTCCTCCTCCAATCGTCTTAGCACCCTTCCCTTGGCACCTTCAGCACTGACAGGCTCGAGTCCAATGTGGAAAATGAGACCCCGATCTAGGCCCTGCCAAGCTCTCCAGACTCGTCGCTATTCGGTCCCCTGCAGTGGTTTCCACTAAACCACTTCCCCTGGGACGAGCGTCCCCCCGCGTGAACCCTCCTCCCACCTGCCTGTGCAATGGAAAAGTTTGAATTCCCCCTTAAATTCCAGCTTCAGGGACACAGTCTCCAGAAAGCACTCCTCCTTACCGTCACATCACCGCCATGCCAAGGGAGAATTAGTCATTTCTTTGGTCCTACCTCTGTCCCCACTTACTGCCCCTGCCATGGTTATGCTCATGGGTTTCTCTTTGGTTTCCATAGTACCCTGTGAGCTTCGCAAAGGCAGGGGCCTTGTATCCTTCAGCTCCGTCTCCGCAGCTACCTACAGAGCTGCTAGCTCAGGAAGTGCCTGCTGAATGGGACAGAGTGTAGTGAGTCCAGACTTACGACGTGCCTACTTCTGGTAACGGCCTCAGTGGTGGCAAATGTTAATGCTCTGGGGACGAATGCATGACGGGAAAAGAATCAAAGTCATTTAGTACCTAGTATAATGGACAAAGTGGGTAATCAGGTTGAGCAATGCTATTTCACACAAACCCAGAAATGCCTACAAATCACGAGATTAATGTCCTTGTATGTCTCACAAGGTACATAGGTTAAAAACTCAGGCTTAGTATCTTGTAACTAAATCTGTACCTACTACAAAATGCTTACATGTGTAGATAACAAAATCTAGTTATCACAAGATTTATTCATTCATTTATTCAACAAAGTGCTTTTTAAAAAATGTAATATGTGTAACACTGTCCAGATGTGAGGTACTGCAAAAATGAGTAAGCCCAGGCCTGTGTCCCTAACAAATTCGCAGTCAACGACTGAAGACCGATCTACCAAATTGTCATACGTCACACTGATAAATGACAAACAAAGGCATAAACACTATGCTTTATGAGCACAGATTCTGAAGCAGGTCTTTTTTACATTTAGCAGTAATTTTTTATTTGATTTAATTTGTGGTAAAAACATTTAACATGAGATATAACTTCTTAATGAATTTTCAAGTGTAGAATATGGGATCGTTAATTATAGGTATGACATGATGTAGCAAATCTCTAGAAGTTGTCTATCTTGCTTGGCTGACCAGACATACTGTTTTAAATGAGACGGAAAACCATGGCTCTGTCCCATTTCGAGCAGCATGTCTGGTCCGCCTACTGACACCTTGAATTTAGCCCAGTGAGACCGGGCTGACCAGAGGTGTCTTTCCTCACCTTGTTCTCCCCTTAGCCACTATATCTGGTTAGAGTGGTTTCATGAGGGATAGAGATTTGCGACTCCCACCAGCCGGTCAAATCCTGGCACAGGATTGTGGGAGTCAGTGTGATGAAATGGAAAACACACGACATTCGGAATCAGACTCAAAAGCAGGCTCCACTACACTTGAACTGTGTGATGGTAGGTGAGTTATGTAGGTCTCTGAGCCTTCATTTCCTCATCAGCAAAGTAGAACCAAATATGAGGGTGCCCAGTGGAGTGTCAGGAGGTTGGAGCAGCCCTCAGAAGATTGACACCTACCAAGCCTGCTGTTTAAATGAGGCCAGTCCCTTACACTGGGTGGCCAAGACGCTGTAGGCCACACCTGTACGGCCGCCTTTCAGTTGTGAACAGTGTCGTGACGCCGGGATCCAGGCTAGGGTCTGCTAAAGGAAACCATCAGCTTGTTTCCAAGAAGGGAAATGTTTATGCTGCCTCTGCATCGAGTCACAAGGAAAAACCACAGATAGCCTTCCAAAGATAGAGTTCAAAACATAATGATTAAAAAAAAAACTTCAGTTCTCTGCCAAATGACTTTGAAATATTCTTGAAGAATTCAAAGCTCTAAAAGGTTGACCTTATGGTCAAGGACATCAACCTCCCAGTGCAGCTATTTTGGTATTCTCACCCTGCCCAAGGGCCACGTTTCTTTCTTGACCAGATACGACATCCTGTAATCCTTACCCCTAGGTCCCTATGCATGGAATTCAATTTTTTGTCATTTCAAAGCAGAGCTAAGCACAAAGCCTGCTCACCTAACCCTGGACCAGAGTATGTCATATACCCACTGTTTTAAAAAAGGTGCTCCTTTTATTAAAAAATAGACAAAGGAACCCTAAATATGCAGCATGTTTTATGTATTCAGACAAGGTTCAGAAATAGAAAGAGATGAAACAGGTGTCTCTCTTTAAATGCCTCTCATACTTTGAATTATACCAATGAGTATATAGTTGTTTGGGCATATTTTAAATTATAAAATAATTAGTTTCATTTTTTTAAGGCACTCCTTTAGGTTTTTAACCAAACAGATGTGTTGGCACTTTTATCTGCAGCTTGCCTCCATTTCCCCAGAAGGCTCCCAAAACCGGTCTAGGAGATGATGGACAATTTGATCTCAAGTTTACTAAATTAGCCATCAACTTTAAGTTCTCAAAGTCTGCCTGTCAGTCTGCTGAGATCTCCCTTTCTCTTTCGATCGATAGACATAGCCACGTGCAGATTCACATGCCCTGATCAACAGTCACTTAATTAATAACTAAGTAAGTTGGGAAAGAATTCCAGGTCTCAAAGGGCAGGCAAACCAGTTTCGCATTTCCTGGTGGTTGCTGCTGATTGCTCCCTATCCAGCTTCCTTGGGGCCTGCAGTGCACACTGATGACGCCCCGCTCCGTGCGTCCACCAGGCTGGGGGCCCCACCGCTCAGCTGCACAAGGTTGGCCGCTAGAGGCTCATGGTTACCCCCTTCTCAGGAGAACCGTCCTCACCCAGAACTGTAGCTCTCCCGCCCCTCCCCGCTGGGGCGGTGCACAGGCCCTGGCTGCGCTGAAAAGCACGTCCCCTTGCTTCCTGGCCGGAGCTCCCCTGGGCTTCTTCAAAAGCCACGGAGCCACGGCTTTGTTCACTTTCTTGCCTCTTTCTCACTTCCTTAGAGCTTTCTCAGTCAGTAAATCACTTGCTCTAGGGAAATAAATCACTCTCATTTCAGACCAATGAGGGACATTTGGGGGACACTGATGAGGAGCATTTATATAATTGCACATATATTTATAGCTGATATATAAATCCACATGATTTATATGATTTCATATAAATTTCATATAATTTATATGTGAGCAATTTCATGAACTCATCGTAGAAGAAATGCTACATCCCTCATTGCTAAATATCACTACAGTCACCTTCGAAGCCCTCCCCTTGGGAAGCTACGCACTGACGCCAGCACCTAGTTCACCCTTCAAAGCAATTTTGGAATTCTTTTTCTAGAATGACCATCAGAGCTGTCATGGTCCCCAGAAACTTGCCAGGGTTATGACACCTTACCGACTTGTTTGTACGGTACTGCCAAGGTAAGTGCACGGTGGCGAGTTTGTCAATTTAGTTGTCAAGTTTTGGGTATGACAACAGCGCTGATGATCATCCCAGAAAAAGAGTTCCAAAACTGCTTTGAAGGGTGGACTAGGCGCTGGCGTCCATGCACAGCTTCCCCAGGGGAGCACTTCGAAGGTGACCGTAGTGATAGTCAGCACTGAGGTATGAAGCACTTTTTCTAGGATCAGTTCATAAAATTAATTGATCACCCTCATGGCTGGTCAAAACCTAACATTTTAAAAATTTACAAATTATTACAGATAAACAACCAGCTCACTCACCTCCATATGGCGGTTCTGACAAAATCCAAAGTGTAAGAGCCAGTGCTTGGGACCAGAGAAGCCGGGAGAGAAAGCAGTTACTTTGCCGGCATACTGGGTGGGCGCTTAACACACATTTAACAACTGAAGAGTTTTTTGCCAAACTTTACTTGATTAGAAAGAACACCTAACTCAAGAATGAAAGTGACTGATAACTGAATGCTCATAAAAATGTCTTCAAGACTTTTAGATAATGTTTGGGGTCCCAGAATACCCACTTAACACGCAGGGGTAACTACCCAGGTTTGAGGAGTAGAAAGAAGGGCGCTTGGGCCACACTGCAGTGTTTAACTGGCCTTGCAAATTCCAACACGACCCAACTCTGCCATACTGTCCCATAGCCCAGAGGATAGGACGGACCCTCTTTGGGTCCAAAAGGACCCTTTGTATCTCTGAATGCACCTGAGGGGCAGGGCTGATGGCTGTGTGAAGTAATAATAAAAATACACAAAATGCGCTGACAATTTCATTAAACTTTTTTTTTATCGTTAGACTTATTGGGGTGACATTTGTTAGCAAGGATTACGTCAGTTCCAGGTGTACAATTCTACATAATTAAGTTTTTAAAATCTCCATTAGTAGGTTGATAGATTAGTAAAGTAAAGCAAGAAGTAAAGAGAAAATACTGGCGCAAAAAAAAAAAAAGGCTAAAGAAAAATAAATAAGTAAATAAAAGCAAATCAAAACAAACAAACAAAAAGATACTGGCATGTTTGCCAGTTAGTCACATGGAATCTATTTTTTATTCATAGGATAAGTTAGAACTTTTCTTGTTTTCAAGAGAACCTATTTTATAGCATGATCTCGATCCAGAATAATTATATATAAATGGAATTTTAAGATAGCAAAACAAATGATATCCTTTCCAATTGTGGATTCTGAGCTATAATACTAAAAACCAAAAGAAAAATATGTCACTTTCCAGGAAGAATGCAAGGGAATGACAGTGATGTAGTTTAATCACCTCCACAATATATAAAGAGTTTAATCTTATTTAAGTGCTCTACGAGCTCTAACCATAAAACAAATCAGATTTTAAAATAAATATCCATGACTTGAACATCTAAAAGGCAGGTCTACATTTACAGGAGTCAGTCCAGAATACATGCTTTTGCCAGTGAGGGTGCCATTGTTTGAACCATTTAGGAAAGCGTCTTTTAGAATCACCTTCACAGGCTCTATAGCATATTCTTTTGAAAAATTGCAGTGGTGCAAAGTTTTTGTACTTTAAGGTTGAATTTGACCTTCAAAAACAGCCAACACCTATATTCAGACAAGCCTAAGGAAAACTAAAATACAGGGTGGGATAGTTAAGGCAATTAGAGATGTATGGTCATTTACGAGAATACTCAGGCATGGCAGAACTTAAAGGCAGTCGCCATAGTTTGGCTTCCTCATCCTGGCCCAGTTGTCTGTCTCTGGGTGTTTCCATGGTGTTTTTGTTTTGTTTTGTTTTCAGCTGGATCCTACAATCTGCTGAGCAAGCCCCTGAGCAACTACAGAAACTACATTCCTGAAGTTTCGATCTTTGGACATAAACTGAATCATATAATATGATAAGGACACTCTCGGCAGTAATCTCTCCATGACATTAGCTTCAAGTTTGACTCCTTGAAGGCTAGGTGCTTATCAGACATGTCACCATAAATCTTTATGTGACAGTGATACATTATAAGGGCTTATATCCTGTAGCCAGACTGTTTGGGTTCAAATTCCTGTCTAACACTTAATATTAAAAGGCCAGTTACTTAATCTCTCTGGGTTTCTACTTCATCATCTGTTAAATGGAGGTAATAATTGTACCTTCCTCACATTGTTCTTATGCAGACTAACTGACTTAATGTATTTCCAGTGATTAGAACAGTGTTTGCTGTGTAGTCAAGACTGAGTAAGTATTAGCTATAATGATTATTTTATATGGTAGCTGTGACAGGCAAAGAATGGCCTTCAAAAACAAAGACAAAACAAAACAAAAAGCCAACACTTTATTGATTCAAACACTATACTCTCCCAATCCAGATCAAGGGACCTGAAGACAATCAAAAGCCACCCAATGAGTCACAGGGCTCTGAATGTATGGGACACAGACAGCTGTTGAGAGGCACTTTACCATAACGGTAGAACCCAATGTAATTTTAGGAACCGCCAAAGATGGGGCGTTATTGCTGTTATCAGAAAACGTTGGCTGTTATACTGTATTGTACTGAATAGAAGATGGCACAGATTGAAACAAGCATCTTTGTTTCGGAGGCAGTAATGTGAAAATATGTGTGCCTCATAGTCAGTGAAATGTGCTAAGAGAAGTCAGTGAGAGGACCCCCAGCTGGCTGCTAGCCTCAGTGGATTCTCCTGCATTCTAGGCAGGAAGGGAAGCCTTCCCAAGATGCAATGACAGGTGACATTTGAGCTTCGAGTTTAGCATGGTGAGAAGGGGAAAGGCCCTCAGGGAAGATCATGTTTTATATGAGGTGAAGAAAATGCAGAAGAATGTGGAAAATTTTGAGTGAGTGTAAATGGTTCCTAATGTGGTATTAAAAAACAATCCAAGTGAATCCTGAAATTCAGAACTGTTTTTCCATCTGTAGAAAGTGTACATTGTTCCAGTCAAAAGCGAAACAACCACTCATGAGGTTAGAACTCCCTGACTTCTCTTTCCACGTTGCCATTTGGGTTTCAGGCAGCTTGCAGGTTTGGACTAGAACCACAATCACTGTCACCTGGGCTGGCTGGTCTTCCTTTGAGATAACAGAGCCAAGAAACCCTGCAAATAGCATTAATGAATTCAAATGAACAGGAGGGACAGGAGGCCCCATCGACCCAGATTGCATTTGTAACCACTTATTTTTAAATTCCAATTCAACAAACATTACTTAAAGGATCTGGACTAGGTGCAGGCTATTGTGTTTAAAAATGGGACCAGGTGCAGAGTGTTTTGCCCTAGGGGATGAGAAAATGACTCAAATTTGGCATCCACCTAGCACTCCATTCTGTGCAGGGTTTAAAGGGAGTTAAGAACTGGGAAGAGGGGGATGTCAGGGGAGGGGACAAGGGGTAGAAGAGGTGGGGAGAGGGCTACACTGTAAACAGCCCAGTTTCTCAGCGTTTTGGCCTGCCCCACGAAGAGCTTCACACAGAAGTGTAGGAAAGCCTGCCTTCTAGTAACCCACCATAATCCATCAAGCATCTCACACTCTGCCCAGCCTGTGACGGTCTAATTTGTAAAGGTGTACCATGTTTCCTATACAAGAATGCAACTTTTAGGTCTATCTCCTCAGCTGGTTTGGAAGCATTTTTGCATCAAGTTGAATCTTTTGAGCAAGCCCCTGAGCAACCTACTGCTTTCATTCAGATGAATGGAGACTATCATTATCATTTCTTAGTAGGAGAAAACTGAGATGAGCAGCAGCATGATTTATCATTATTTTTAAAATTAGGGGAGAAAAAATGTGTCTTATTTTTTTCCACTAAAAACAAAACAAAACACAAGGCTTCTTTTTAGAACATTTAACAATTATGTTTCAGTACTTTCATAGTTATTTCATAATAATATTGCTCACACCCTATTGCAGGTAAGTCTAAATTGTTTAATGTCTTCCATTTATGATTTGGATCAAATGTTACTTGAATTAGATCCCTGAACATCTGGGTCTTGAAAATCTTACATTTATACAAGGATTTTTAGGAAATACGATTGGTGTTTATGATGGCAGAATTGGCAGCGATCTATGAGGACACGGTCTCAGAAAATCATTTAGCTAACTCAAATTTTTCTTGTTTTTATTCTCATCTTATACATTTAGAAAAGGCAACTTCTAAAATATAGAAATGAATAGGTTTGCTTAAATTCTCTCTAGCCTTTTATAACTAACCATCGATATCATCGTTAAACGTTTTATGTTGCGTTTTTCTCCTTGGCATAATCGAAGCCTGTCAGCTCTAACTTACTGATTATCTTTCAGGCCTGATGACCTCATGGCAATGAATTTCAAGTCTTCTCCACCCTCACCCACCACTCTGTCGGGTATCTTTCTGGAATGCCAAAGTTCTAGAGTCTCTGCCATTCTGTCTACCTAAAAGATGGCAATGCTAAAACATGACATCATGTAAACCATGTTATTTTGACTTTTACGTTTTCCTTAAATACAAATCCTGGCTAAGGCTGCCAAGAGGTTGGGCCCAGGTGAGCCTGGTTTTCTTCTCTCTAAGTGGGTAAAACCGGAATTCCTTGGCCTTATAAATCCTGTGGTCTCCGTGAACAGCTCCTTTCTAACATCAAGTTCATCTTCACTGTTTACTCAAATGTGTTTGGCCCACTACAACTTCTTTTAATGAGAATTCAGTTTCCTGCCAGAAGTCCCATTTGGATCATTTACTTTTTCTTTGTTGATCATATCAAGCAAATCATTACAAATAATAATACTGTAATAACATAGTTCTTTCCAGGAAATGTCATCTTGCCGATGGCATCTAAGGCTGGATATTATTAAAGTCTGACTTGTTTTTGTCATTCTGACTGCAGTGCAATGTAACACCCCCTTGAAGAGATACAACATGGAGAGATTTTCTGGCTTCTGACCAGCATTTCAGGTTGGTGGTCAGATGAAAGCTCTGATAGAACTCTTTCCAAGTATTTGTTGTGCACTCTTAAACTCCTCGTTCTATGGAGAGTCAAGCTGTTTTATAAAACACCTCTGTAAAAACAAGGCCTTGACAGCAGTTCAGAATTAAACACAGGGAGAAAAAAAGTCACTTGTTTTTCATTTGCTGAACTTATAATCCAAATAACTTTATTATCCCTTAGTGAAAATAAATGCAAAAAATGCCGAACTCAATGCGAAGACCTTATAAAAAGTTCCATTCTGAAATACGAGCATTCGCCTCCATCCTGTATTTCATGTGCTCTCCCCCCACGTCTTCTGAAGCTCTACCACGGGAGGAAGAGATCGCCCCGCGTTGAAGAAGGAAACAGCGCTGGTTCTGATCAACACTACAGAACCTTCCTGAAGTAATTTTAGTTTCCAACAGAACTTAGTAGAGCACACTTATGTAAGTCACTCCTCAAAAAAATGGGGAAGTTTTGCTTTTGTTTTTTGGGCGTTTTTTTGGTTTTTTGGTTTTGATTTTTTTTGTTTTTGTTTTTGTTTTTTGTTTTGGATAACAGGAAAAAAAGGATAGAGATTGGGACGAAATGCTCTATCTTAATGTCAGGATGTATTTGGCTACAATACCAAATACCTCATCAAAAATAACAAATAACATAAGAATTTCTATTTCGCTTAAGTAGAAGGCTGATAAAGGGTTCGTAGCACAGTTGAGCAATGTCCAAGCTCTCAGTAACGTTTGTTGACTATTCACTCATGCTGATTAGTAAGAGTTAGTTATGTCTTCCTTCCTTCTTTCCTTCCTCCTTCTTCTGCTGCTTCCTCCTCCGTTCTCCTTCTCCTCCTCTTTGTAAATGGGGTTCTTACCATTTATGTTTCATGACCATGCATCTTTTAATGACAGCGAGGGCACTCGCAACCTCCAGTGATCTTTCCAGTATGTCCCTGTGTGTTCCAGTATAGAACAAGGTCTTTATATTTTCTGTGTTTTGAATATTTGTCCAATGGTGCTGAGATCATTCTTACACACCTAAAGCCCCAGCTATGTCCACCTGTCTATCTATATATATAGATAACAAATTGATTACAAAGCTCATATTATAATAGGAAGTGTCCATATTTAATAATATCAAAATTACTTCCACAGCAATATAGGTACAATAGAACCTTCTTTCTCTCTCTCCCCCTCCCTTCCTGTCTCTGATAAGGTATTGTGAACAAGAAATTTAATTTAAATGCATTTCATTAAAATACATATATTTTATATATGGAACTCTGAAAGCAACAGAATTAAAACTTCACTATCAGTGGCCCTGACTCAGCGATTAGAGATGTCTGGGTTTTATTTGCTTCTTTCCTCATCAGATTTCTTCCATCTCCCCACATCAGTTCTGAATCGAAAATTCCCTAAGATCATCCAAGTCTGCCACAGAGACACACACACAGCTTGCTTCCTGCTCTGGAAGGCTTCTCTGTGCTTTTGGCTGGAAAGAATGCAGGAATCAAAGCATTTCCTTAAACAATAGGAGCCAAGATAAATCTACTTATTCTAAGAAACAATAGAAATGAAATTTCCACTGGGATCAAACTCAACATAGCTGATTAGCATTTCTTTCATGCTAAATTTTTGGCTTGTATAGCAGGGTTAGGAGAGGTGAGTCCATTAGCCATTATGTTAAACAGGAACATTCACCAAAGAGTAATTAACTTGTGTTTTACTTCTTCAAGTGCCCTTTCTCATTCTCATGGATCAGTATTAAGTATCCTATCTTGAACCATAATTTTTGTTTGTTTTTCACGTTTTTCCAGTATGACAGTATTCCACAGCAATTAACTAACCAGACCACCCACCAACTGCTAACTTGTAATATTGTGTTGTGTTTTATGTTGTGTTTTTAATCCATCTTCAATAGCATTTACATCCTGTTGATGAAAAGACTCAAGTTTCTTGTAGTTGTTGTTTCTATTCACCATGTAACCTACATGGACAGGAGAGGGAACATAAGAAGATTCCAGAAGATAGAATATGTTCTTTGGAAGGGATGACTAACCTTGTTTAAGCGCCTACCAGACAATGCAGACTGTTATCTTCTCTTCAATGAAGCTAGACCTAACCACAGGTTCTGGTAGGCTCCAGAGTTATGTCACATGTACTGTACCTTCATTTTGTTCGTCTTGAGTGTCTATTCTCTCTTTTCTTTCCCTGGCCATTTATCCAAATGTACTCACCCTTAATATCAACCCTCCGGTGCCAGCCACTAACCTGTGCTTCATTTTTAGCCTCTTTACTCCCTTCATGACTTTAATTCCCCCATTACCCTTAACTCCAGGTTCAATATATTTAGCTGTTCACATCCCAAATTTCTGGCTTCAGTGTTTGACTTCATTGTCTTCTACTGGCTTGCTTCACTTTACATCAATCTCCAAATGCCTCTCCAGGTTTTTAGACCTTTGCTTTCCTTTACTCTTTCTAACTCTATACATGCCCTTGATTTTTTGGTGTTAATCACTGTCTTCAGTGAGATTACTCTGGTGTAGCTCTCACCGTTGGGAAATCAGGGAATCCAGAAATGTCCATCTTGGGAACTTGTTTCAAAAGGGATTCTGTGTTCATTGAGGTCCAGTATAAATGTCATATTCATTATGATATCCCCATCCTCCAATGCAATGTTGCACATACAGTGATCCCTCAGGACTCATCATTAATTGGTTGCAGGAGGCATTACAAGTACCAAAAACAAGTACCAAACAATTTTTTTCCATAAGGAATAATGTAAATAAATTTAATGAGTTCCCAAACCAAAAATATACAAAATGACCACAGAAGCTAAGATAAGACCGCGGGGGAAGAGCTACCGTGTACATAATTAACACATGACCCCGGTTTCGACTGGCAAGGATAGCGAGTCACGAGACAATCGACACGAGCAAGGTCTAGCTTACTGTCGAGTACCATACAAACGACGAGGACTGGGACAAAATTTTCGTGTCAAAATGCATTGAGTACCAAATTCAACAAGTTTCAAAGCAGTCGAGTAACAAGGTATGACTGTATTAGATTCTCAATCACCAGATGCTCACTGAATGAATTTCTAAGACAATAAATAACAAACGCTACCTCTGCCATTCGTCCACATGATTAAACTAGTGATTTCGATCTGTCGACAAGAGGCAGGGTACCTTCTCTATTGTTTATTTTCCTGGTTTGCAGGCTTAGCTACTTTGGGCAGTACAAAATACGCACGTAATGAATTCTGTGGATTCATCTAGATCTCATTAAATGACTCTTTCAGTGAGGAAATAGTATTATGGAAAACATGAAGCTGCTTTCTGAGGTTATGATGAAAGTCAAAGATCTTCAAATTAATAGCACGTAAGAAAATGTGAGAAGGCTCACAGGAGTGGCTCAAGGATAATAATCAAGAAGTTAAACAGTAAGAAATACAATTGGACTGAGATGCTGTGAGAATACCTATTATATTCTTTCTCTACAACTTCTATTGTCTTAAACCAGCTTACATAAGATTCTAAACCTTGCCACCAAATACTTCCTAAGACGAAGGTGTATTAAAAAGTGCATTGCTATGGAAAGAGTTCATAATATAATAGGATAATTTGATAAGACTTATCAAAACAGTGTGGATGAAATTGTTCTGTTTCTATAAAATTGTACAGAGAGGAGAAGAGAGATATTTGGGAGAATTTTTAATTTGATACATAAAACCCACATAGTGAATAGATCTTGTACAACCTGATGACTTTTTACTTGTATACACCCATGTGACTATGAACCTCATAAATATAGAAGATGTTTCCAAGACTCCAAAGTCTCCTTCTTACCCCTTCTCTGAAGAATGTTTCCCAAAACATTCAGTGTGTACCCTATTTGGAGGGATTTTACGTGATTTTTTAGTTTCTTACTTATACTGTTCTATAACTAGACTTTCTGACACTATAATCAGAAAAATAATAATGTGATTTTCCTTACAGATGTTCTGAGCATCCAAAATACTAATAAACACATCTCAAGGAGAGAGATTTGAAGCATCTGAATTTCTGATTCTAGCATTTACCTAGCTTTCAATGTCAACTCTTTTATTGTTCTTCTTTTTCTTTGTATATTTTTTAGTTCCTTTATTTTTTCTTTCTTATCAAAGCTTTCTTTTGTTTCTAACAGGCTAATCTATTCAAGAGTGAGGGGCATGTGTCTATGCTTTCTGAGCCCCAGAGGGTATTGTGTAGTGCTGAAGACTGAACTTGGTGTCCCTCCAAAGTTCATAGGTTAAATGCTAGTGCTCAGTGTCATGATATTTGGAGGTGGGGATTTTGGTGATGATTAGATCATGAAAGTAGAGCTCTTGTGAATGGTATCAGTGACTTTATAACATCACGATATTTGGAGGTGGGGATTTTGGCGATACAAGGACACCTCACTGTAGACATAGCACCCTTTGCAGCAAGTTCCCATTGGATGGGAAATAAAGACTGTACAGCTTCAGGACCCACTGCTCCAAGAGTGATAGGAAACCAAGCCACTCAATGTTCTCCAGCAGTGTCACCAAAAAGATGAGTCACCCAGTAGAGGTGGAAAAGAGAAGGACCAACAGTATTCTTCTAATGTTCCCTCTGACAACTAGAGTGGAAACAGAAGGATTCAGAAATACGATCCCCCCAGCACTCTGACTACATGCTTCCCTGAATGATCCTTAAGGACTCCATAAATCCAGATTCTGTGATTCCTAAGGAAAAGAATTTGCTCTTCCTTTTCTTGTCTATCTTTCACTACAGGGTTTCGTAAAGCAAGTTGATAAATACATAAACAAGCAAACAAATAATTGCAGTGAAACGAACAGAAATGTTAAAGGATTATACGGAATCTTGCACTTAGAACATCTTCAGTCGTCCACTGAGAGTATCTGCATTATTGAAAAGACAAAGAGTAACTAGTAACTGATCCCTTTTGTGCTTGAACTTCCAAACTCATCTTAATCTCATTCTCACCACCTGAGATGATGAGTCACTGGAGTTTCTGTGTCAAGTGCAGTTGGCAGGAGATTAAGTGCTGAAGCTGAAATTCCCACCAAGCCTGTTTTTGTAACCTGTGAAACCCTTTCAAACAATTTGGGACCCATTTCCTGAGAGGATATTTTCAACTTCCCAGTGCCTCTGCTCGCTTCACGCTGGACTCGGCCTCCCGCTGGACCCTGAAAAGGAAACGATTTTTTTTTCTTCAAGTAAAAAACTGCAGGGTGGGGTGGGAAGAGGAAAAGTATACAAGATAATGGCTCGCTTCCCTTCCAAAGATTTCTCAAAAGGAGTTCATGCATATTTATTTACTTACTTGGCATTTTGTAAGTTAACTTGTCTTTACCCAATTACAGTATATCTATACACATGTGGAAGTTGGACAGGGAAGAAGGCTGATAGGAAAAAACTTCATTCATTTGAAGAACAGTGATGGAGGAGAGCTGCACGAACAACTTAGACCACCAGAAAGACAAACAAGTGGGTCTGGAGCAAATTAATCCTGAAACATTACTGGAAGCAAAATGACAAAAATGGAAGCTGTCCTACTTTGGGCACATCAGGAGAAGGCAGGGTTCTTTGGAAACCACAATAATACCAGGAAAAATAGAAGGCAGCAGCAGAAAAGGAAGACCAGATATGAGATGGGTTGAATCCATAAAAGAAACCATAAGCTGAGTCTACAGGAGCTGAGCAGGGCTACTGAGGACAGGACACTGTGGACGTCACTCGTTCATAGGGCCACCAGGAGTGAGAGCCAACTCAGTGGCACTTAACATGCATATAGCACACCCATAGGAGAGTACACAAACCATGAGTGAAGAGCCTGATGAACTTTTTTAGAATGAACACATGTATGTAACCAACCCCAAATCAAGACATAGAATATCACCAGCACTGCCAAAATTTCCCCTTGCCTTCTCCTATGCATTATCACCCCCACTGGGACTGCTAGTCTGACTTCAAACACCATACACTAATTTGGCTTATTTTTTAACTTTATGTAAATTGAATCATACCGTTTATACTCTTGTGCGTCTGAATGCTTTTGCTCCATGTGGCATGTGGGAGATTCATCTACGTAGTGACATGTCCTAATAGCAGTAGTCCCTTCATTCTCTTTGCTGTTTATTATTCCATTGCATGAATATGCCACTCTTTATTCATTGTTCTATTGATGGACTTTTGGATAGCTTCCAGTTTAGACCTATGATGAATAGTGCTACTCTGTGGGTTCTAGTATATGTCTCTTGATGAGCCTTGGTACATGTTTCTCCCAATTCCAAGGAGTCGGTCATAGGTCACTAAGTTTGTGGTAACTTGTTAAGCAGAAATTGGAAACTCATAATCATCTTTTCATGTATTTTTGGCCATATGGATATTTTCTTTTGAGAAATGCCTGTCCAGTGAAAGCTTTGTCCACTTTTTAAAATTATATTGCCATGTTTTTTCCCTCTGAGAGTTCATTGTATGTTCTGCCTCCAAGTCCTTTTAGATAATGATAATTTTTATGCATTCTCCATCTCCATAGTTTCTTTTACTCAGTACTATCTTTTTGATAAAACAAAGTTGCCGATTTTAATCATGTCCTGTGTAGCTATCTTTTCCTTTTTGGTTGTGCTTTTGGTGAACTTAGAAGAACACCTTGCCTACAAGATCATGAAAACATTCTCCAAGTAATCTTCTATATGTTTTATCACTTTGACACATCTGGAACTGACAGCTGGATATTGAATAAAGTAGGTGTCAAAGATCTACTTTTTTTTTGGTTTAGATAACCAAATGATCCAGTGTCATTTATTAAAAATGCCATCTTTTCCTCACTGGATTGCAATGACACCTTTGCCATATATCAGATAATTGTATATGTGTAGCTCTGTTTCTGGACTTTCCTTCTGTTCTATTGCTGTATTCATCCATCTGTGCACCTGTTCAGAACAGAGTTAACCAAGTGGGCCTGAGGATGCTTGCTCCTTTGATAGGCCTGCATCTAAAGTTGGCCCTTGGCTAGAGTGTGGGAATTTAGATTTGGGGAGGGTTCCTACCATTCCCACAACTGATCAGAGTGACTCACTGTAGCTAAACTGTTTGTCCAAACAGTATGATTTATGCTGAACACTCACTTTTCCTCTTAGGAGTTTGGAACTTGGGTGTGGACAAGGCAGAGTATGTATCCATGATAAGCCCTCAACAAAAACCCTTGGCAGCGAGTCTCTGATGAGCTTCTCTGATAGATGACATTTCACATGTGTTGTCATAACTTGTTGTTGGGGGAGTTAAACGTGACTCCCCTGGGTGAAGACTTTGGAAGCTTGTACCTGGTTTCCTCGAGACGTTGTCCCGTGTGCCTTTCCCCTTAGCTGATTCTGCTTTGTGTCCTTCCACTGTAATAAATCATACTCATGAGGATGATGGTGAGCCCTCCTAAAGCATCAGGCCTGAGGCAGCACCAGTCCCATACTGTCTTAATTACTATAACACTGTAGTTATGCTACTATCTGGTAATATGTTTGCCAAATTTATTCTTCTTTAAGATGATCCTGGCTATTTTCTACCTCTTGAATTTTCATATAAATTTTAAGATCAACTCAAGGTTCACCAATTCGACCTGCAGAGATTCTTATTGGGATTTTATTTGATCTCTATATCTACTTGGGAGAACTGATATTTCTACTATATTGAGTCTTAGCTAGGTCTTCATTTATTTCTTTCAACTTTCTAAATAATATTTTGTAGTTTTTTTCTTTTGGTGAGAAAGTTTTATACATCTTTTATTAAGCATTTGGTGGCTTTGGTACTAATACAAATCATATTTTTAATGTCTATTTTCTAATTTGTTTTTGATGTTTTATAGAAACATAAATGATATTTGTATATTGACCTTATACCCAGAAACTTAATGAATTCATTTATTAATTGTAGTAATTTAACCATAGAGCTATTTGATCTGCTATGTAAATAATCATGTTACCTGTGGATAATGAGAATTTCATTTCTTCCTTTTCAGTCATCACTGTGAGATAATCATGTTCTTCCAAAATCCATATATTGAAGTCCTAATACCCAATACCTCCGAATGTAACAGTATTTGGGGATAGGCTCTTTAAAGAGGTAATTAAAATGGATGAACCTGGAGATCATCATGCTAAGTGAAATAAAGAGGTAATTAAGTTAAAATGAGGTCAGTAGGGTAGACCCTAATCCAATGTATAGGAGATTAGGACACAAACACACACAGAGGGAGAATCACGTTAGGACACAGGGAGAAGAAAGCCATCTATAACCCAAGGAGAAAAGCCAAGTCTGCTG
This sequence comes from Lyroderma lyra, assembly GCA_004026885.1. Taxonomy (NCBI): domain Eukaryota; kingdom Metazoa; phylum Chordata; class Mammalia; order Chiroptera; family Megadermatidae; genus Lyroderma; species Lyroderma lyra. The sequence goes on from PVJL010001304.1 coordinate 62,741, forward strand.
ACACCCTGATCTTGGACTTCATACCTCTATGGAAATAAATTTCTGTTGTTTAAGCTGCCCAGTCGGTGCTACTGTGTATGGCAGCCCTGAGAAACGAGTACAATCCTTACGCTTCATAACTCAGGTTATTAAATCACATGTGAGGAGCCAGGCACTGGGCTAAGTAGTTTCCATATACCATTTCTTTCATTTCTCACAGTGGCCGAAAATAGATGTAGTATTGCCTCAGTTTTGCAAATGATAAAATAGGCCCTGGGCCCTTGAGCCCTTTTCCTGCTTGAGCCCGCTTCCACCTCTTAGGAGTGTCCTTTCTCTTTGTCAATAAATAAATAAATAAATAAATAAATAAATAAATAAAATAGGCTCTGAGGTTAAGAAATGTGCCTAAGTCACAGAGAACTGGACATCAAACCCAAATCTACTGACCCTGTTGCTTTACCCTTCTACCTTCTCAGAGTTGTGAAACACAATTCTTGTGCCTTCAGTCTCTTACCCTTTATTTAACTGAAAAAAACTTATTTTCTTTCTTGGTGAGGAATATATATGTACACCATAGAGAGCTACCAGAGCTATTTCAAGATCTAATCAATATCCCAGAGTGAAGTGTCAAACGAGATGCAAATTTTCAAAGCATTTCAGCAAAACAAAACAGGCATATAACTCTCATACCCTACACCTCACCAAAGACATAAGAGGGTAAGAAGAGAGCAGATTGGAAGATTTTAGATGTTGGTGTTCTGTGTGCCCCACCACCACCACGTGGAGGCATGGGAGATGCCTGACTGAAAATTCAAAACATTGTTTAGAATTAACATTATTGTGTTATGATGTCTGCACCAATAGAAATGCCTTCCTTTTGTTGATGGAATTGTTCCCCTTCCCTTTCTTATAAATACCCATCGCTTTTGTCTCCTAATATGAACTTTATTGGAGCTTCTGCCTGAATGAATGATTCCTGAGTAGCTGTTCGTATTGCTTGTCACCTGTCACTTAGAAAAGCCTGCTGTTTTGAGGTTAACAGTGTTAGGCTATCAGCAGTTGCAGAATTTGTGGGGGCAGAGATGAGCTGATGTTTCCTATGGGCCTTGCAGGAGGAGGTTATTTTAGGTTTTATCCAAAGGGGCAAACTACAGGGGCAAAGACACCTCGACAAAGAAAAGTAGAAGTGATCGTCCAAGCTCTAGCTACTGCTGAGGAAATAAGCCACCAGCTCGACTGACATGTGAGAGGGGAGAGGAGGTGGGGTAGGCAGTGCTCACCCAAAGAGTCAATGAAAGTGTCAGCCCAGGAAATGCTAGGCCACCTCAGGAAAGTACCAGAAAAGAAAGGACTTCCCTGCTCCCCACTGTCCCTTATCCCAGTTCCATGGCAACAAAAATAATGGGGAGTGAGGAAGGGAAAGAGGAAAGTCAACCACACCCTTCAGGCAACTACAAACTCCACCTGCCCACCCAAAGCTTAGCTGGGGGAGGGGAGGAGGGGCCTCAAGTTCAAAGCAGTTTGAACATTTTGACTAAATCAAGATTCTTTGTAATACCTAAGAACAAATGGAAAAGGAAGGGCAGAGAAGAACTAATCCCATTTGATAAATTTAATAGATTTGAAAGATAATTGGAAACTACAATGAGAAATCACTGAACATCTATTACAAAGACCATCATTAAAAAAGATAATACCAAGTGTCCTTGAGGATGTGGACAAACAGGAATCCTCCCATTCCTGGTGGGAATATAAAATGATACAGCCATCTGGACAACAGAGAGGCAGATTTTTAAAAAGATAAGTATAAGTATAAACTTGACCCAGCAATGCAACAACTAGATACCAACCCAAGAAAGATGAAAACACATGTTCATATAAAGACTGTTACATGAACGTTCATAGCAGGATTATACATAGGAGCCGAAAACTGGAAACCATCCTAATGTTAATCAATTGATGAATGAATTATGAAAAAGTAATATATTCACACAATGAAATACAATTCAATAAAAACAAGTGGACTATTGTTACATGCTACAGAATCAATGAACATTGTACCAAAAAACATTGTGCTAAGTTTAAAAAAAGCAAGATGCAAAAGACTACATATTGTATGATTCCGTATAAATTTATAGATTTGCAGGTTAGTGGTTTCCTGGGGCTGAGTGTGGGACTAGAGACTGACCACAAACATCCACAGGAAAATTTGTAGCAGTGATGGAAATATTCTAAAACTATTGGGGTGATGGTTTCACAATTCTATAAATTAACTTTAAATCATTGAATTACAATTCAACGTAAGTGTACATTCACTTACAATGGGTGACTTTTGTGGTATGTAAAATTATACCTCAATAAAACTAAAAAAAAAAAAAATAACCAATGTGGGATCAGAGGTAGGGATGTGTAAGTAAAGCAAGTTTGGAATATATTGATAATTATTGAAGATAATTATTGATAATGATGATGTGATCATGAGGTTTCATCATACTATTCCTTCCTTCATGTACATTTGAAATTTTTCACAGTAAAAAGTTTTCAAAAGATACAGAGTGAATTAAAATTGTTTTATAGAGGCATACTCTATTAAGTATTCACTATAACTCAATTGTTATACCTACATTTAATTTTCAAGCCATTCCATTAAATATGGCAGTATTCAACAGAAAATTGGCCAAGGAGAGGCAAATGACTGATGTGTTTGTTGGCTAGATCTATATTTGTAAGTTGCATCCAACAACGTTAATAGGCAACTCAAAAATCATGGTGTCAAGAAATCATAAAGCTAAAGGAGACTTAGGTCACCAGATGACCTCTGCTTCTGAAAGGGAAAGCTGTATTTTCATTTTAAAATATTTAGACATGTACATAAGAGAGATTCCAAATCTTTTTGGTATTTTAGGCCAACACAAACTAGCTATGTTAATGAATACCTTCCTTTAATCTGCTGACAGATGAGTCAAAAAAAGAATTTGAGAATTAGCAACCCATAGCAAATATGAGTATGTTAAAGAAAATAAGAACTATCAGGATTGGGGGGATGGGGAGAATATTACAAACCCAGAAGTAAGTTATGCATCCATTATATGTCTGGCTTTTAATAATAGAGAACAGGCTAATGAAAGAAAAATTACTGAGGAACTAAACATAGGTATTATTAGAGAATTTTTAAGAGACTTTGTTTAAGGTATTATGGTATCCAATTGGCTCATAGGACAGTCGTACCTGAACCAGCAGTAGATGGCTAGAGGGTTTGCCAATGGTGGCAGTAAGGTAGCACCATCTGTTGGAAAGAAGAAATGTCAGTCCCCAGTGAAGCATTTCTGATACACACACTCAAAAATGTTTGTCTTTCCAAAGTACTCGATAGTGAGTCTTATTAGAATTAGAAGCCACAAGTTCAGAGGAACAAATACCAATTTGTGTATAATCACATCTCCTGTGGGCTGGACTGTTTGAGTACACACACACATGAAATCAATATTATTTTATATATAATAGATAATTATATAACATAAAAATTTATATTAATGTTTACAGTACTGTGGGTACCTTTACTTCCTTTCACTACTTAAAACTCTGACAAACTGACACGTAGCCACTCAGAACCTATTCCTCTGACTGCCTGGAAGTTTTTGACCTTGATTATTATTGTACTTCCTACAGAGTCCTGCCAAATTTGAAGGGATTGTTTATAAATTTTGTTCAGTATATTAAAATCCTCTTTCCAAAGCAAATTAAACATAAACAAATAGACATTCCCATTGCACTAGCAATTCTTAGGAAGGATGATATGTTTATTTTGCATTTTGAATGAAATTCTTGGACTATTATAATGCATAAGCATCTAAAGAACAGAATACCTGACCCTCTAACTTGAGTTCAATAAGCATAAGAAAGGAGGAAAATGCATTATCACTGTTTATAATAATCTAGAAGTCAAGCTTTTAGAGTCACATTCTTTCCTCGATCTTTCAAGGTTCCTAAAACATTGTACCATTGAGTTTTAGAAACTCAGTGCTTCTAAAATCATTGTCTGTGCTAAAAATAGATAAAACATGAGTAGTTCCAGCCATGAGCACAGAAAGTTCTCCTGTCTTTTCCTGGAAGATACTGGCTATTATTGCAAAACAAGGTATTCTTTAAAATCTGTCTAGCACATAGCCTTTTTAAAGCTAGTAATTCCTGTTTTTCAAATTTATGAGTCCTAAATTTATAATTAGTTTTGAAAAGAAAATGTTATAAAAGAGTCAGAGTATATATATCACCAAAAAGTTCAGACATCTTTCATATTAAAGAATCTTATCGCATGAAATCCTCCCATGATGCCATCTATAGTTTCTGGATTCAACTTGCTAACCATCTAATTGCTTGCAATTGTGAATTTTCAGATGTGTTATTGACTTTTCTGTTCAATTAACCATTTAATTCAGCTTAGGAAGAACCCATTTGAAAGAATCAATGAAAGAGATGTCAGCGGGTAACTTTCCATGATCTACACACAGAGACCTGTGGTGGGATGTCTTGCGGTAACAGGAAGGAAGCAAAAATGGATGTAGAGTAGCCAACTCTCCTGAAATAATCCTCACTTCAGTCAGAGATGCCAACCACACTCTTCTCCGCTTTGCAGACATTGCTATTCAGTAAGAACTGAGCCTTGATCTGTCCTGAAAATCCAGTTCAACAAGTGCTCAAAGACTTTCATCTCCAAAGTGGGCAGATCTTTGTAGAGTAGGAAAAAAATATCGGATTGCTTATTCTTAGTTTTAATTTCTATTTTTATAAATATTAAATCTTTATCAAAGGCATGTACCTATTTCAGCCATATATTATATTTTGTAGTATATGCAATAAATATTTTTAATTAAACACATATATAAATGACAGTGGAAGTAAATAAATTGCATGTTTTGCCAACAGAAGTAAGAAATCAAAAAAGTTGGGGGTCTATTTTAAGAAGCCATAATCAATAAATGGGAATTGTTATCGGAGATAACATCTAATTGCCGTCACTACTTTAGAATTTCTCTAATATACTGCATCATCTTTGACTCAAAAATATAAAAAAAGTCCAAAACTTGAGTTATTACTTTACTTTCTGGTAAAAAAAGAAGAGCTTCCTTCCCCCTTATGCTCATGACCAATAAAAAATGCCTAAGTTAAAATGCTATTTTCCTCTCAACCTTGAATCATACTTCTCATTTAGCGACTCTAGCAAAGAACAGACACCTTGGAATACTTCACTCTTTCGATCAGGGGTGTCCAAACTTTTGGTTTCCCTGGGCCACATTGCAAGAAAAATTGACTTGGGCCACACACCAAATACAATAACACTAACGATAGCTGATGAACTAAAGAAAAGGTGACAAAAAATCTCTGAAGGTTTTAAAAATTTGTGTTGGACCACATTCAAAGCCACCCTGGGTCGCAGGTTGGACGAGGCTGCTTTAGACACTTACATCGTCAATGTCACCAGGGTCTCATCTATTTATTTATGAATTGTGATGGCTATTAGTGCCACTTACCAAATATTTCCAGTTCTCTGCCTTCGGGGCACAAGGTAGCACTGTACTTCCTGTTCCCATTAAGGTTGGGGCCATGTGACTTATCTGGCCAGCGGATGATGAGCAATGTCACTTCGATTCTGGAGCATTTGGTTGTCAGTGTGAGAGCTTCTGGGGTTCTTTCCTCCCTCTATCATGGTGACCTTCTCCATCAGCCTGAATATTTGAATGACCACTGTGAGCAAAGCCCCCCTGCCACTTGCTAGGATATGTAGCATGAGTGAGAAATACATCTTTTTGCTGTGGTTTTTTAAGCTACTGTGATTTGCACACATTGCTACTCAGTAAGAACTGAGCCTTGATCTGTCCTGAAAATCCAGTTCAACAAGTGCCCAAAGACTTTCATCTCCAAAGTGGGCAGATATTTGAGGGGACCGGAAGAAAATATCAGACTGCCTATCAGAGCACAAGCTGGTCTGCCCCCAGTGACAGCTTGAGAGATATCCAAAATTCCACTCCAAACCCAACAAATCATAACCCAAGGTTTTGGTTAATAAGTTATTGTCTATGGCATAAGATCCAGTCTTAATATAAAAACCACAGGAAATTCTCTATGACTACATTCCTCAGCGAGACAAGTTGGCCCTACTGATTCCCGTAGTTTTGAAAGGGGCATTTTCACATTTCAAAGGGGACACTTCGGTGTCAAAGCCAGGCTGGTCTGCTCGGAGGGCAAAAACCCAGAAACTACTGTTTGCCTCCGACTTGGTTGAAACCTCAAGACCTCGCCTCTTAAGGTGAGAGCTGATGAGATTTGCAGAACCAGTTACTCCTCCCATTTTTTCTTAATCTCACTTGAAGTGAAAGGAGAATTAATCTGGTGTAATCAATCACCCCCCCCCTCAAAAAAAGTCCATCTATATTTCACAGGGGATTAGTGTCCAAATATATTCTCATACTGTTTCATTTTCCTCCTATGTGACTAGGACATTTTTTCACCTCAGTAGAATCTGAAAGAAGGGATTTGCACTAAGCTGTGCCCGAAAGCCTCCCTCACTCTGAGGTTGTCAGTGTCTGAAGAGACATTGTAACTGAAAATGACTGAACTGTGGCATGCCATTACTGGAAGGGCCATCTGCTTGTGGCTATTTATGATGAATCGACACAGCTTTACTGTCTTCTCATACCATTTTGAGTCCCATTGTTTTTGACACTGCTCTAATTTTTTATTTCTCCTTTCTAATTTTTCTCAAGTCCATTTACAGAATCAGAAACTCTAGTGTATGTCACAGAATAGGAGGGAGGTCAGGACAAAATGGTGAGTTTCGTCCTCTCAACCCCCACGTCTTCCTTTCCCTTTTCTTTGACTCAAATTCAGGTGTCAGCAGTCACCTGAAGTTTTTGTTTCTTCTGCTCCTGTCTGTTGTGTCTTTGCAGATGAGGCTTTCTGTGTTGACCAGCTTAACGGTCAACTGACCTGATAAAACAGCATGTGCTGATGAAGGCCTACACTGTCCCCGCGGTGGCTGTCTGTCCCCAGCTACATCACTAACCGAGAAAGAAATGACTTGGTTATTAAGGTTTTTGGAAGAGACTGAAAAGGGAAGACAGTGTTTTGAGAAAGTGAACTCGAATCCCGTTCTGCAAACGATCGTCTTCCCAGCGCGTAAAGACAGAACACTGGGGCGTGAGACGTGAAATGCAAGTGTGGCCCAGAGCCAGGACCAGAGCAGGGGGTAAAGTTCTGCACCGGATCGCTGGTGGAAACTAAAAGAGTAACCCCAGAAACTCTGAGCAAAGAAAAGAAAAATCACATTTCTCATTTTGGATTTTTTTTTTCTATAAAGGATGGAAAATACTCGTGTGTGTTTGGTGTCTGCCTGGCAAAGGAAACTTTTGGGATTTATGCTGCTAGTCTTGAGCATCCAGGTGTCAAAGGAAAGGCAGGGAGTCCTGTCAGGGGTGTGAGTGCCTGTGCATTTGATTTTCAAACGATCGCTGCAAACTAGTTAAGAATCTCTAGTTTGCGTGATGTGTGGTCCTGTTGTCATTTCTTCATTTGGTTTTGCTTTGTTTTTAACTACGTGACATTTTGAGGGAGGAGAGCCCGGGCAGGAAGGAGATTCAGGGAAGAGGAATGAAAACAAGACTGGAAACTCCCCTGATGTTCAAGCGTCCCAAAACACACCGCCACAGAGGCAGTGACAGCAGACCAACCGAGGCCGGCCTTCCCGTGAATCACGTCCACATTTCTCTGTGAGCACAACAGCGCTTCCTGTCAGAGTCAACAGTGCATCCAGGGTGGAGTTCGTGAGAAAACCTGTCTGAGTCATGAAATACCACCTTCCAACTCTTTTACACAACCAAGCAACATTCTGGAAGAATACTGTGTCTAGTGTTTGCCAAAAGATTTTCGAAGAAGTTTTAAATCTTAATATTCAAATGAGTCCCACCTTTTGTCACAAGAAAGTCACTTGTTAATCTCTTGTTGATCTACTACATGAATGCCATTATGTCAGCCACAAAAGGGGGTAGAAAGTTAATGCCAGGCATTTTCATTGCCCTGATAATGCTTCCGGAATACCTTCTGGGAAGTCCAGGATCTGACCGAAAACTGCAGTGGGAGGACTGGGCGGAGAATCATGAGTGAGAGACACTGGACTAACTTGGCCCCCAGTGAATGACAAAGCACGTCAGAGGCCAGACCAGCTGAGCCGATCCACTCTGCCTGCTGGTGCTCTGGTTTGCTTTCTTAGCAGAGAAGGCCATGCTAGTTCAGCTGTCACTCCCCAGGGCCAGCCTTCCATGCTCCTGCCTGCGTGGATGACAAAATGCAAGTGGGGAGGGCTCCCTGTTCAAAAATATTGGCCCCTCACCTGTGACAGGGTCTGAGGCTCTTACACTGAATTCTTCCCATGGAGGCAGGGTGATAAAGTAGAAAGAGCTTGGACTTCGACATCAGGCAGACCGGGGTTCAAGTCTCAGCTCTACTGCTCACTGTGGACCTGTGAGCAACTCACTTCTCAGGTGAACCCCTATTTCTACATCCTTTCAATGGGGATGACATAAAAGCGCTGATACAACAGGAACTCAGCAGACATTATTTCCTGTCCTTTCTTTTCAGAGTCCAATAGTGTGTATACGCCATCCCAACACCTACGTTCTGTCAAACTGGATGTGGGGAAATTAATCCCCACCTTTAGCTGTTGTCCAGGGTATTGGTGCCCTAACCACTCCAGGATGTAATGCCTTTGGCAAAGATTTCTCTCCGGGGATTTCCCCCACTTACTCTCCTCATCTTCTCACTTCATGAGACCATTCTGAGGAGCAGGAACTACAGTTTCTTCATTTGTGTATTCCTGACACATGGCCCGGAAAGTCCTCAGTAAACGTCTGTTGGATGAATGAATAAATGAGCGAATAAGTCCTCTCAGGAGAAGAGTGCAAGAGAGGCACGTTGGTTAGAAGAAGAAAGTACCCCAGGACTAAGAAGGGGAAAGGGAGGGGGTCCCCAAAACAAAACAAAACACATTTTTTGCCCCATTTATAATTTTATCCCGAATCAGACCTGCTGCTTCTGCTTTAGACACTGGATAAATTACTCCTTCAAACCCCCATCATCCTCCTGGCCACACGCACAGTTACAGCGACTGCTACTGGTGACAATGGTGATGCCGATGACAGTTCTGTGCAACAGCACAAGAAAAGCACCTTTTCTTAAAACGGTGTTGGCAATTTTTGCAACTACTTTTCTGTTGGTTTTAGGAAGGTAGCAACACCTGTTTTCTAAGTCATACCTATGTTCAGTGTGTGGACGACACTAAGTAGTAACATGTGTGACTTATTTTAATACAAATACAGCCTCACTGGGGACTGGGATAAGCATATGAAGGGGGTGTTGGGGGGACTTCTTAGGCTTTATGAACTTACCCACTGCCCCTGAAGTACCTGTGCGGGTCCAGTCACCTACGCAGGTCCAGTCACCTACGCAGGATGAGTTGTGCCCCACACCATGTGCCAAAGCCTCATTGTCTGCTTAACAGTAACTCCCACACTCAGACATTACATCCCCAAACAGAATGCTTGTGCCACAGCAGGTGAGTCTAGAGGCCTCTGAGAGTTATCCACCCTTGTGCTAAACACCAGCTTCCTCTCTGAATGCTTAGATTCTGGGTTGAGATGGAACATCAGTGCAGATGACACTTCCCTCACAATCATTTTATTTTAGTCACTTTTTTGCCCTTCCTTGACACCGGTCTGTCCTCACATCCCCTCTTAATTTTAAATTTGAGGGAGCAGATTGGGACGGGGTGTCTCTGAACTCCTTATACAAATAAGCCCAACCCCTCTGACAGTAGCACTGTGCACCGAGAGGAGCGGTCGGTTGGTTGAGCTCCAGAGGGCATTAAAGGTACCTTCTCACACATGGCAGTGTAACTACAGTGTCACACGGCAACTGCAGAAGGGCCGATCCAAGACGGAAGGACAAGAAAGGACTGCTCCTCATGGCCTTTGCTTCTGAGTGTACACAGAAGAATTTGCAGATTCTGTAGACCGGCATTGGACAATACACGGGGGCCGTCTGGAAAACACCCAGCCATAAACGCCTCTCTTTTTCCTATTACACGGCTGGATACTTTCTGGATGGCCTTCGTATATTGCAAATATATATGACATATAAGGCAAGCTGTAAAATGAAGCCCCATATGTAATTTTTAAATTTCTAGTTGTCATGTATGAAAAAGTAAAGTGAAAAAGGTGGAACTAATTTTAATACTCTATTTAATCTAGATATCCCATATATTAGTGCTCCAATATGCAAGGAATATCAATATTATTCAGAGAGTTTACATTCTTCTTTCCACACTAAGTCGTCAACAATGTGTGTTTTACACTAACAGCACATCTCAATTCACACCAGCCATACTAAGCATTCAGTAGCCACATGTGATTACCAGCTATCATGTTGGAGCACCCCTATATTTTTAAAAAGAAGTTGTATTCCCTTACCTGGGCAGGTCCAAATTTCTAGTCCAAGTGATATGACGAGTTCACATAGTAATATGTGCCATCTGATCCAAACACATACCTACAATAAAATAGAAAGTAAATGTGACTAGATGATGCTTTCTCTACATGACACTATGTCTCACTCAATGCCAAAGCCAAGATTAACCTTAATGGGAAACACTAAAAGCATTTCCATTAAAAACAGCTACTACAGGAGGTAGTAAATAGTAAATAGCACAATTAAATAAGAGGAAAACAAAATAGTTAAAAAAATTTGAAAGGCAAATGTACAATTATCATTATTTCAAGGTTATATGATTCTTGATCCATAAGACCCAAATGAATCAACTATAAACCTCTTTAAAATACAAGAAGGTGAGGGTTCCCTGGTGGTGTAGTGGCTAGGCTTCGGAGCTCTCAATGCGAAGCCTGGGTTTGATTCCCAGCCAGGGAACTAGTCCCCTCCCACGCAAAAAATAAAGAAAAATAAAATATGAAAAAGCAATAGGTTGACTCAATACAAAAATTAATACACAGAAATCAGTAGTCTTTATGTATACAATCAACAACTATTTAGAAGCTACACTAGAATAAATGATTCCATTAAAATAATAAGCAAAATAAAATTCTTAGGAATTAAAGAGGAAATGTGCAAGACCTCTATGAAGAAAATCTTAAACCACTGCAAGAGCTTAAAAGAAAAAGATTGAAAATAGGCAGATCATGTTGACATGTAGGAAGATTCAACGTTACACACATACACAAAATTCCTAATTCTCTACTAAAGGGAGATGCAAGAGAAATAGCATGATTTTGCAAGTATTTGGAGACACTGAGGATTTGGAGTCTATGCCTACCCAAACATAAGGGGCAAAGACAGGATAAACACCCTTCCTATCTATGACTAGAGGGCCCAATTCTGAAGAAAAAAATCGCATAGTATATGACTTGACATCCCTCTGGTTACCTTTGAAAGATAACAAAAGAATATGCCTTTTCTCAAGGTCTGTCGCTGACCCAGCCGTGTATCTACGTCAAGTGGAATTAACATTGGGGGAAAAGATGGCCTTGTGGGTGCAGAAGAGGTAAAGAAATTCTAATCTCAACATTTTCCCTTAGAAACGGTTACCTTAATACATCCCACGCCACCTCTCTGAGCCTCAGTTTCTTCATCTGTAAAAGAAAGATTTAAAAATGCCTGCCTCTTCCTTCACAGGGTGGTTGTGAGGATAAAAATGGAAGTTTGAAGGTGCTTTGGAACTTTAAAACTATTAGCAGTTACTACTATTTATTAAAAAAATAAATGCTATTTATGCTCCAATCTGCGTTTAATTGAATTTTATTAACAGAGCTCTAAGCGTGAGATAAATAAAATAACTGTAAGGGCATTCCTCCAGTTGGTTGGTTTTTAAGTTGCTTTGAGGAATGGGCCTTCTCTGGAGCGAACTCGTCCCAAGATCATGAAGGACTGACAGGTGTGGTTTCAAATAATTACCCAGGAACATCGGCTCCCCTCCTGGAGAGGGCAGATTGTTTGTAGGATGAATACAAAACACCTCAAAACCGTTCAGCTGGATGGACTGTATATGCCCTTGACTCACCACTTGCAGGAGAGTCACATGACCAGCTGTAGCCTATGCGTATGCCTTCAGTGGGAAATACACTTTCGTTGCATTAGAGTCCCCAGACTTCAGAGTTTATTTGATTCCACAGCATAGTCTGTCCAGTGCTGTCTCATAGCATTTGAGTTCTACAAGTGGAGTGGTGGTCAGAGAGAGGGACTAGAGTTCAAGATCTTGCCTACGGGGCAGATCTATGAGATAGCCAAGTCTAAAGTGTGGCCACATCCACAGGTTACTAATGTGGAGTGGAGATAAAGATAATTCTGATAACAGGAGGATGCTCCCCTACCCCCAAATAAATTGGGCCTTTACTAAAGGTCTCTGTAACCATTTTCTGTAAAAATGGTCATTGTCACGTAGGAGACAGCATTAGATTTGGTAACTAGGGAGAAGGCACACTAACAGTGGCTGGGTGCATACATTTGTGACTCAGTGTACGTATGAAGCCTTTTCTTTGGAAGATCGCTGACGTCTTACACTTGGACGTGGCAAACAATGAAAGTGAAATTCAGCCCACAGTTTCCGTACTCAAGACTGAGGAACCTATCAGAATGAGATGTCTGCACCCCACCTCACGTGATACAAGGGTAAGCTGACCAGATGTCTCATTTAAAACGGACACAAAACAATGGCAGTGTCCCTTTCCAAACAGTACATGTGGTCAGCCTCGTCTCACTGGGCTGAATTCAGAGTGTTAGTAGGCTGACCATACGGACCGTTTACAAAAGCAGTCCCGTTGTTTTCTGTCCTGAGTAAACCGGTACCTCTGATCAGCCTATTCAGAGGCCATTACCCACGAATACTTTTATTTATAATGAGAAGCAGTTGAAATATGGAAGGAAATGATAGAATGACAGGATTTCCTGTAAAGTACATGAACAAAGCAGTCATACGCAAGGTGTCTTCATAAACAGCCCTGGTCAATTTTACATCAATGCCTGACATGACCTTTTGTGCTTTTGAGCTACTTCAGTTACAGTAACATCAGAGAAGGTGACCCAAAGCATTTCCTATACATTCAAATGTTTTCCTATTAATGTGAATCAATGCATGAAAATCAATGCATACCTCATTGCAGACACACTCAAAAATGCTACGTACAGGGTGAAAGAATATAATACCCTTATTTCATTTTCTTTAAAAATGTTACATTAATGGATAGACCTGGAGATCATCATGCTTAGTGACATAAGCCAGACAGAAAAAACAAAGAACTGTATGACTTCACTCATATGTGGAATATAAAACTGAAAGCAACAAAGGAAAAAGAAATGAACAAACAAGAAATAACCCATGGACACAATCAATAGTTTAATGTTTATTTGGGGACAAGTAGGATAGGGAGGGGAGAAAGGGGAGAGGGTGGGAGAGGAGGGGGGAAGCTAAATATAAGGTGATGGAAAGAGAAGTCACATTAGGTGGTGAACTTATACACCAAGTTGACAATGCACTGTAGAATTGTATGCCTGAAACCTATGTAATCCTTGCTAACAGATGTCACCCCAATAAGTCTAACAATAAAAATGAATTTAAAAAAAATGTTACATTAAGAGAGCACCAGGAAGCCCAGGTGGTCTAGGCAAAGGGAGAGCAGGCTTCATTAAGCAATTATGAGATGTGAGTCACCAAATTAGCATTCCTAAGTCACAGGAGTCTGATTGACTTCCCTGAGATTTGTCCTAAATTATTAACAAGTCACACTTTTTCCTTAAGGGCCGAGAACTTGGCAATATTAAAGGATCATTTCACTGCTTGGCCATTAAAATTCATGGGCCCCCTCCATGATAAATATTTGAAACTTCTTAAGTTTGAATTATTTAACTCTTAGAAATAGGGGCAAATAATATTATTTTATCCTATAGTCTCTAAACTTTTTTTTCCCTTTATATGACTTTTTTTTCCCTTTATATGACTTTGGAATTTCCTATAACATTTTATCTCTACTGCAAAATGCTTTTCCTGTACTTACCTAGAATATATATCATGAGATTGCCTCAGCACCAATATGGAAATGACCAGCAAACAAGACACTGACGAAGGAGACTAGAAAATAGTAAGAAAGTGTAAACCTTTAGGAACTTGAGAGGTAACAAGGAACACCCGTCAGAGTAACATAAAGAGCGATTTCAGAAGGTACGTCTGGGGCCCATCCTCTGCGATTCTAATTGTACTAGTAGGCGTGTTGCTCTTTCACAGCGGGTATGGGAGCCCTCGAGTCCGGTTTGAGGCCCCCCTCTGTCAAGGGGACAGGGGCAGGTGGCGTAGCATTCGCTTCACATATCCGCATCACTCCGGGCCCTCCCTTCCTTCCCTTCCAGTGTTTTCCATTTGCCTCATTTTCCTCAGTAATTTTTTTGTTGATCTGGCTAAAGTGTGTGCATTTTTGTAAGTAGCTTTGGATTCCTTTCACAGTGTGGAGAATTTTAAGTGAGTGAGTCAATAATTATGGGGCAGAATGGCTTTCGATAGGGAAATTTGATACTTCATATTACAATTCTATCCTTTCCATGACTTTGGGCTCTCACCTCAGAATCCCAGTGCTGTGGTGGTATTCACTCCTCACCCCAGGAAAGCATCGCATATCCATCATGTAAGAATCAACTTAAATTGATGTGCTACTGCTCCGAGGGCTGCTTGCCTTTTCTCTAGTAGCAAAAAAAGATGTTTTCCCCACTCCATCAATTTCAGGTACGAGGAAACAGGAGAAAGTGAAGGAAGTGATCATGGTCAGAAAGGTCTCTTCTCAATCCTGCAAAAATTATACCACCCACTGAGAATATTCCTGCTCAGGGCACTTTAAAGGAAAGCGTTAGGGTTTAAGTAACAATTTTAACGTATTACTTTATTGACAGCCCTGTGAAGAGTCAAGTTAATAAAGATGCTGAGGAGAGAATAAAAGAGATAACTATGCAGAAAGTGAAAGGCAATCTTGAAGGAGTTAAATAGCCACTGACTGTCCATTTATGTGGAAGGGAGACAGAGAGATCCGAGGTAGTAAAGACGAAAAGGTATATGCAAATAATTTGATTGGTGTTAGTCCAGGATGAGAGTTTGCGGGTGGATTTTAAGTCACAAGGCCATGCTGTTAAGCATAGCTGTGAGGGCAGTTAGTGCTTGCTCTGCATTTTGGAGAGAGGTTTGTCTTCTTTGCTGGGACTTCCTGTGTGGACTCAAGAGTATCAACAGCCCTGTTATGGATTGAATTATGGCCCACCAAAGGATATGTTGAACCCCAGTACCTGTGAACATGACTTGTTTAGAAATAGGGTCATGAGGTCACACTGGTTTAGGGTAAGCCAATCTTCAGACTTCACACGTATGACTAATGCTCATAATTATTTACAGCATGTACATATATACATACATGAAATGTGTGTGGACTAAATTATTGAATGTAATGAAATTGTTGCTTTATGCTTTAAACTCTTCTTAATCTTAGTTTTTCTCCTTTGTAGATAGATGTTTTAGTTTATCCAGATTAGATTTCAATGAACTTTTCTAAGAGGTGGGAGTAAAGAGGTCAGGAGAAAAAAGAGAGAGAGAATTCACCAATAAACTTGACAAAAAAGAAAATGACATTTTGCAAATATGCTATATGTGGTATGACATCCACGATGGTCATAAATGATGGCATTGTTCACAGGAATATTAAAGTGATCATTCTATTATACTTCAAAAGAATATGAGACTCAAAGAAACAGTGGTCCTTCATCCCAGCTGTAAAAAAATTCCAAAATAAGAACTACACCAAACCTAGATTTCTAAAACAACATTTTCATGGCCTAAACTTCCTCCCAAACTCCTACATCTCCAGTATTTCCTGGGGGCAGGAGATGGAGAGGTGAGGTGGCATAAACCTACCAGAAATTTCCCAAAGATTTGACATTTCACAGATTAAAATATTTTTGCTCCCCCAAATTTTGGATTGAAATCAAATTCCCTTAAAAGGAAAGGATAAAATAAGAGGAAATGGGTTGGAGATAAGGCAGGTCGGAAGCCCTGGGATCTCGGTGGCATTCCTGTTCTCTCAGAGAATAAAATCTGTGGTGACCTAAGTGTGCCTTTGCCACGCTTTTAGCCGGGACGTGGCGTAAAGACTTTGTACTCAGTACCCAGGGTTTCCAGCCCCACATTAGGTTGCATGGGACCTAAAAGTGAGGGAGTAGATTCTCCAAGGAAGATGGTCTTTGAGGTAAAGTAAATCTGGGTTCACATCCTATTTGATTTATTCACTTAACTATTCTCCTCCCACCTTCCATGTACCTTACACTAAAAATGAAATCTGAGTAGAGCATGTCTTTCCTTGTAGAACTCAATGTGCCCTTGGGCAATACCAAACCTCTGCTGGCCCCATCTGTCAATGGGCACTCTCAACCATCTCCTCTCAGAGATGGACACTGGGGCAGGGGATTGGGGTCCCTTAAATGTTCGCCTTCCTCCCCCCACAGCAGGGTGATTCGAGGAAGCTTCGCTGCCTCCGACACCTTCTCTGTGTCCATATCTCCTCACGGCGGTGTCTTTAATAATGGAGCCAGAGTGCTGGATATGGAAAAGAAAGCTGGATCATGGAAGTATGGTGAACTGTAAATATGCTGATAGGGTAAGTCTTATTATATTCATTTTCTCTCTGTAGGAGCCTTCCTACTCATTTTTAATTGTTTTCAATTCCTGATTATTATTCGGCCCTTCACTCAAAAATTCTCTCTTCTGTTTTTTTTCAATTGCGCTTAAATATACATGATGTAAAATTAACCATTTTAACCATTTTTAGTGCAGTTCAGTAGCATTATAGACATTCACATGATCATGAAACCATCACCACCAACATTCCTCTCCAGAACTTTCTTTTCTTTCCGAGCCGAAGCTTCATATCCGTTATACACTAACTCCCCATTCTCCGGCCCGTAGCCCCCGGCAGCCACACTGCTACCTTCTGTCCCTATGAATTTGACAACTCCAGGACCTCGGGCCTACTGTTTCCATAAACAAATGCAAACCTAATTTTTAATATTTAATTATTTTTCAAGAGAAGCAGGGAAATCTATAAATTTGTTTATACTCGATTCCTTTACAATTGGGCTTGACCTCTTTTTCCAAAGGGCGCTAACCAAAGGACACCGCCAGTCTATACCCACTAAAATGTGTGCTGAAACCTCAGCTATCAAAGCAGAAAGTCAGGAAATATTTTCTTAAATTGATACATTTACAAATAATTATTTTAGTACATTATGTTGACTCGTGAAGGTAACTAAGGGCATAAAAAGATTAAAGGGTTAAAAACAGTTGTCTTTAAGGACAGCATGAGGACTGTAGGTTTTCTATCAGTCTATACTATTTTAGTTTTTTAAAGTTTTGCCAATATTACTTTGAGAAATTAAAAGTGAAAAGGAATAATTGTTTTTTTAAAAATCCCTCCACAAAATCCCAACTCTGATTAGCCTCTCCTGGCTAGAACAAGTATTTCCATCAGAAACCAGAAGCACGTGACACCTTGCTACGTACGCCAAGTACACCGAGCCTGTGGCAGCAGCTCCACCAGCTCGGCGGGAATGTGCACGGGGCCAGGGTTCGTTGAGCTCTGTGCCCGGCTTCTGACTGCACCCTCCTTGCCCACACTGGCTTGCCTGAGACCTTCTTCTTTGTACATATCCTATATATAGCTCTTGCTAGCTGCTCAGGGAAGGCAATGACGATATCTGAGGACCTGCAGAGCATGTGTTGAATCCAAGTACCAAGCTGAGCATCCTAAAAGCCCCCTAGCCCTATCCAAATCCAATGACTACATGGCATTTCATCGCCAAGCTCCCTACCCACCCCCATCATTGATCTAATGCCATCCTCATGACTACATATCTAATCGTAAAAATCAGACTTCCTGCAGATGTCACTACCCGCCCTCCCATGCACATGGTTAGACTATCTTTGTCCATGGAGTCTTCATCCAGATTATATGAGACCATGAGCTTAGATTCTCAACTTCTTATTTTGTAGAATCTCTTCCCCCATCCTTGGGACAAGTGTCATCTGTCCTTAGCTTACCCCCAACACAAAGATGGAAAGAGACTAATCTTATCTGAGAATGATAGAAACTACAGGGGCTTTATTTATTTTGTTTTGATAAAAATAGCTAACAGTTGCTGAATGTTTTACTTTGTGACAGGGACTGTTCTAATCTCTATAATGTAGACACAATTGCCCCCATCATCAGGCAAGGAAACTGAGGCACAGGAAAGTTAAGTAACTCAATCAGAGCAGAAGTTTAGTAAGTGGCAAAGCCTGTGTTTTAACCCACACTCTGACTCCAGAGACTATTCTCTAAATGACTAAACTATATAGCCTTTCAGTATAAAACATGTGAATGCAAAATGATAAATCCATAAAACAAGCTATAATCATCAAAATCTAATTCTATTACATCTAGGAATCTCTCTTTGGAGGGAAAATAATTAAATATCATTGATGACTCGATACTTATACTCGTATACTCTCACCATCCTGCCCCCTAATCGTCTAAGTGGCATTCTGGGCCTTCAGAAATTAAGTTGAAAAGAGTATTTCCAAGGCTTGTTTTCGCTAGAGGTCACTCTTCTAACTGTGGGGTTTGGTTAGAGCTGAAAACTGCAGTCAACCAACAAATGCCAGCTTCCGTTCGATGTGTCCAGCAGATGTCACTAGAATGCCGTGGATCCTGAGGCTGATGCCTAAGCTAAACTGCACTCGGCTAACAGAAGCATCTCACTTCTGTCAAGAAAGATTCAGTATTTTAACACATTCTGAAGTGTAACATTATTTGGTTGTCAAGTGAGTCTACCCAGAACTTACCCACAACTCCCTTATTTTCTGGGAAAACAAAACAAAATAAATATCTTGCTTGAAATAACACAGTAACTGAAGGGGCAGGAAAGAAGGTTAATTGACAAGAGCAACAACTCAGATAGGATTTGAGGTGGTTTTCTCAATGGCTTTCACCATAAACCATACTACACCTAAGATTAGGGACAAATGAGTGCATATTGTCTCCAGTGTTTTCCATTGTCCCTCATTAAGGTGCTCCCAGCTATCTTAGTCAGCTTGGGCTGCCATAACCAAATACCATATACTGGGGCGCTTAAACAACAGGAATTTATTTCTCACAGTTCTGGGCGCTGGGAAGTCCAAGATCAAGGTGCCAGCCAATTTGTCTCTCAGCTTAGCTTGCAGATTGGCCACCTTCTCAATGTGTTTGCACATAATAGCGGGTGGAGAGCAAACTCTGGGGTCTCTTCTTACAAGGACATTAATTCCATCATGAGAGCCCGTCCTCATGACCTCATCTAAACCTGAGCACCTCCCAAACCCTGTCTCTAAATGCCATCACACTAGGGGTTAGGTCTTCAACCTATGATTGCGGCAGTGGGGGGGAGGGGGGAGTTGAGGGTGGTAGGGGGGGTGCACGCACAATTCAGTCCATAGCACCACATTTAGTGGTCTATAGAAGTCAATGCAACCCAAGTTAAGTGAGGACTTAGTTATATTAGAGGAACCCAGAACACAGGTTCATGGCCTCTTAAACGATGGCAGGCCTTAGAGGTCATGTCAGCCCCAAGGACCCACCCTGTTACCTTACAAGGAATTTGTTGCCATGCCAATTGCTTACTTCAGAATTCTAGTTCCTCTGCCATCAGCATGCCTAGAGAAGCCCTACTCACCCCTTACCTCTGGGACTTGGCTGGGTTTACCTGGAAAGCTATCACAATTTATCACTTCATGTGCAGATGTAGCTGATATAAGACATTCATGTAGGGCTGGCTCTTGTCAACAAGCCCCTCAACCTGCTATCTATCGTGCTATCTTACTTACTGCCCGTTTCAGAACTACAACATTCCAAGAGCAAACAGGGCTACTGCATAAGGATGAGTATAGAGATGAACCTTAACATCTTTTTTACAATGATGACTAAGCTGAAAGAATCTTAAACTCATAGTTCCAGTTATGAAGGCTCTGTTTTACCTCAGATAACATCTACCTGCACTTTGCCAGCGCTGGAGAGGGTGTTGAGAAGTGGAATTTGCTTTAAAAACCAAGTACTGAGAATATCAGTCACATGCTTGAAGGGCATGAGCAAAGCAACGAACCAGTCCTCCTACTTGTACTTTTACTTATTTTAGTTTAAAATGTTTAAAAACATATCTTGATTATATCTTGAAGTATATAATGAGAGAGTTGAAACCACCGAGCAACAGTTTGTTTTTAGGCAAGTTGGGATCCTAAGAATAGAATGTTCCCCGATAAAGGGCATAAAGGGACCAGAGAACTCAACCCGAAAGACAGAACACATTTCTGGAATATTCCATGCACATCTTTTGAGTGTCTTTGCACAGGACATCTCCTCTCTTTGAACTCTCTTCCTTGCCTAAAAATCTTATTCAGCATTCAAGGGCTAAGTCCAAATAGTACCCCCACTACAAAATAT
Source organism: Lyroderma lyra (assembly GCA_004026885.1). Taxonomy (NCBI): domain Eukaryota; kingdom Metazoa; phylum Chordata; class Mammalia; order Chiroptera; family Megadermatidae; genus Lyroderma; species Lyroderma lyra. Next base: position 83,311 of record PVJL010001304.1, read on the forward strand.
TCTCCAACCTCCTCAACCACGGTCAGAACCAGCAGCTCTAACTTCTATTCCCTCAGTACGTTTTACAAAACTGCCATCAGTAAAAAGCTTGTCAAATTACATTGTTGTCAGGCAGGCAAGGACAGGAAGGCTTATCACAGTACATTAAGGACATTCAGGGAATAAGGGATCGTGGAAGAACTTTGTTCAACAGCCATTTTTCACACAGACTCAGGATTCATCCTGAGAGAATGTCAATGATTGTAAGACTAAGTTTAACCCTCATTTGGAGGAACTGAGAAAAGATCTTCAACATATTCAAAGTACTGTCCGGTCTGAAAAACTCTTTATTAGTCATTTCCTGATTCCTGAAACAGGATTGGCAGCGCTCCGAAGAAGCAGAACGAACCACACCAAGCCGCCCCGTGGCTAATAAGCCCTCACGGGCTTGATGGGAAAAGGCTGAACCTCCCAAGGCTGCAGAAGAAAAAGGACGAGGATTTTAGGAATTGAAAACAAAGTAACCAAGAGTTTTTCCTGCGGAGTTTGGAAGCAGTTAGAACTATGAGAGACCTGAAGGGAATTTTTACATTGCTTGAAGAAGGCTAGGTGCTGGGAATTGTGCAAACTGAAAAGATAAAGGTTTGAATTGCTGAAATTAGAAGCCATTATTAGGTTCTCTTCTTTTTGTGTGTTGGTTTTGCAATGATTATTATAACCACAAAGGAGACATTTTGAAGTACTTTGTTGTTTTTGTGTGTTCTTTCACCTATCTCTAATTCAATATAGCTCAGATTTAGTAGGGATTATAGAATTTTGCTTAAGATTTTACTTGCAATCAATCAACATGCATTTATTAAGTACCCTGTTCTCAGAGCACTATACTAGATCCTTCAGAGATTGGATTGCGTTCATGATACAAGCTCACAAGTGGTTCATAATCCCAACAATTCAGCTGCAAAATGGTTCAACTATGAATTCAGAGCTTGAGCAGACTGAGATAATATGTCTAGGACTTTGTACTTACACAGCAATTTCTTTGGCTTACCAGTGATGATAATTCAGAGTGTCTCAAATCAAATGCCATTTATTATAAGTTTTGAAACACATTTTCAGTAGGACACCAAAGATCATAAAGTCTTTTTTCCCCTTACCTTAAATCTCTATTAATAGTTGGGCATATACTAGGGCTGTCTGGAAAAAATCCAGCCATAAATCCCTCTATTTTCCATATTACATGGCCTGATACTTCCCGGACAGTCCTTGTATACGCCCCCCAAGGGATGTTCGTGAGTCAATCATATGACCGTGTATGAACCGAGTATAAGGTTATGCCTAATGAACTGAAGTAGAGCTGTCACGTGATTACAGCTATTGTCTGCAATGAAATAGAGGCTCAAGTTCTTCCACCCTCAACCCCAAGCCCTGTCCCACCTCCCTGCTCCATTCCCATGTGTGGCTTCTCGTCCATTTCTTCACTCTCTCCACACGATCGCCAGCTAGAGAAGGAAACTGAGACTTCCCTTTTTTGAGAGTGAAAACTATCAAGTGAAACGCTTGACCTCTCACTGTCCAATGTCTTCCTGCTTTCCTCCTCAGTGTAAGACACCAGAATCTGTAAATCAGGCATGACTTCTCTTTAGTTATTATGAGGACGAATTTCAGAGTAAGGAGTAGGGGTACAGACTATAATTACTCAGCAATGAGTCAGTTTATTCAAGCCTAAACCGTTCTCATTGGACATTGTTGCCCTACCTTCCTTCAGTAACTTACATCTTGGGGAAGTCCCCATCTAGCCCCTTCTAGCAACCTGTGGGTTCTTCTCTGAGTCTCACATTTAAATAGTACTGAAACTACTACCACGCACCTTATCCATCCTGAGATCTGGGAGCATTCAAACTTGGTAAATCCTTTTTACCCTGACCTAGACTTCAATGTAGACCATATATTTTCCTTTCCTAATTTTCTGAGAACAAATCTCTGGGGGCTCTGACTCACCTCCTTATTGCTAGAATCCCTTACATATTCATGTAGGGATGTTTCTGCCTTCTCCTCCCATTTCTAATCTCCTTAACTCTATCTGCCTCTTCTTTCTTGCTTTTCTTATGAGATATGACTCAATTGCTGTTTACAAATACAACTTTAAATGTATGTGCTCTACTTGCGACCACTTATAATAATCAAGTTACAAAGCACCTCGAGGAGAAAACATTTCCACTTACAAGTAGTCTTTAAACATATATACACACAAACACAGGCAGCAGTGGGAAAGGTTCAGAATTTTCAATAAATAGTGCTAGGTGAGCAATACAGGGAAAAAAACCCTTCTTCTATACTTTGCATTATTTACAAAAATTAGTTCCAGGTGGATTACAGACCTAACAATGAAAAAAGCAATAAAGTTACTAAAAGATAACACAGGAAAAGAATCATGGCCTTGGGATAAGGAAATCTTTCTTAAATTGGATACAGAAAGCACTTACTAACAATAAAGGAAGTAGTTAAAAAAAAAAAAAGAAAGAAACTTCATTAACTTTCTGCTTTGCAACAAAACACAATTAAAGCTATGAAAAGGCAAACCAAAGAGTAGGAGAGGATATTTGCAACTGGTGCAATTGACTAAAGACTTGTATCCATAATATATAAGCTCCCACAAACTAGTAAAAACAGAAAACCTAATAGAAAAGTAGACAAGAGGCTTAAATTGACACTTTATAAGAGGACAATTTAATTACCAATAAACATTTGAAAAGGGTCCCAAATTCATTAGTCAGCAGGGCAGGCAAATTATAATGGCAATAAGAAAACACAATATGCCCAAGAGATAAAAATAAAATGACAGATTTCTCCTAAGACTAAGAACAAGTGAGAAATCTCCTACATGGTAAGGGAGTACAAACTAATACACTATGTTGCAAAACATCATCTACTGTGGAGAATGTGTATATGTGTGTGTGTGAGCATCCAACAGTTTCAGTCCTACATACCCAACAGAAGTGCATGTTCATATACCCCCAAAGACACACACAAATATGTTTAGAACAGCATCACTCCCAAGATCCAAAATCAAGAGGGAAATGTACACCATTAGCAGGTTAGGTAAATAAATTACAGTATATTGGTGCAATGGAATTCTACACAACAGCAGCAAAAAATGAACTACTACTACACGTAACAACTATTTGGACCTCGTAAACCCCACGTAGGGAGTAAGAAGTCAGTCATGAGAGAATAGGCACCATATGACTTTCTTTACATAAAGTTTACATGGTTATTAGGAGACAAACCACTGGCAGAAGAGAACAGAGAGTGACAGGCAGGTAATGCAGAGTGGGTTCTTGGGGTGCTGTTAATGTTCTACTTCTTAACCAGGTGGTAGCAACTGAATGTGTTCACTTTGAGATCATTGAGCGCTATGAATTGTGCTTTGTTCTCTATGTGTGTCATACTATGTACAGTGTAGAAAAAATGTGTCTCAGATAAAAGATAAATCTCTAAATGTTAGAACAGGAGATAAAGTCCAAGCTGAATCATAAGCATTAGTTAAGAAAGCTTTCACTGAATTCTAGACTGTTACTGTCTAATACTCTTCACTATATCCTACTTAATGATAGGCTTGGTCCTAAAGGTAGTGATGTGAACTTGTAGATAAGGCTCATATAGTCATTGTTGTGGCAAAATGAGGGTTATGGAGGCTGGGGTACATGCATAGGGTGACTTAATGTTACTCTAGATCCTCCTGCCAGATCAGTAGCCTGATACAGTAGATATGACTTCAACAGCAAACCTTCCAAAACAAAGTTGACCAAGATATGTATGAAGCATGCACTTCCTGAAAATAATTTGAATGGCTATCGTTTAATGTTTTGCATTACAATTAGGCTGAATTCTATTTTACCTAGCCTTTTCGCAGAAGAATAATAAATTATTAAGAACTAATTTACATGATATTGAGCACAAGTTACACTTAACCAATTCAAGTTGTACATTTACAACAATCTATGAATTTCTAGGTGTCATCTGAAATAGCTTTGTTTTCTTCTCACAGCAGGAGCTAAGGTTTTACTTAAACAAAATGGTTTATGTTTCCAAAAGAACTCTAACTTGTTTATGTGACTTTATTTTTCTTAACTAGATAACATTTTTGAATAACCAATTCATAAGCAATCGCTATAGTTTTTCCACAGATCATCAGGGAAAGTGATGTTTTGGGGGAGGCCAAAAGTTTCTTAAAATCTCCGTGATTTATCAAGTTGAAAATCAAGAAGTTTCCATTTCAGGGCCATATATGACTGCCTCTTGGAGTATTATATGAGGGCTGCCCAGAAAGTAGTATCCAGCCCTGTAATATGAAAACTAAATGCATTTATGGCTGGAGTTTTTCCAAACAGCCCTTGTACACAGCCTCCGAAGCACCTAATCTCATAAAGAGAGAAGATGCTGAGACAGACTGAGTGAGTAAGGAAAAAAGAAAACTGGTCAGGTGAGCAGCTCTCGTTCGATTTATCAAAAGCCACCTGGGAGACGACGGTAATGGCGTACGAAGGGAAGAGGCGTGCCCAGCACCGTCAGAAGACGTCTTCGGGCCCAGGCTCTCCCACTAACTAGCTTGGGTGACCTGAGCCAAACTAGCCCTCTTTTTGTGCTTCATACAATAGCTTGGTCCCTGATGGCCTTTGTGGAACCTCATGAACAACGAGGAAATGTTCACAAGCTGTGCTAAGGAAGGGCCAAGTCAAGTCAGTGCCAGTACTGGATACCGGCCACATTTCAGAAATGTCGCGTTGGCCTCACGGGGCGTTCATTCTCCAGTGTCCTAAATTTGACTTCGTTAATCACGTTGAAAATTTGGAAAATACCACCTAAACATACTGATTTGCAGCTTCCACGGAAAATCGATAGAGCCACAGTGGACCTGAGACCTCAGGTCTAAAAAGCCGTGTGAAGTGAGAAGTGACTCTTCCTCCAAGGACCGCGCACACATCCCACATGTCCTCACACTTCCTTCTGGTGCCTTGAAGCGGAATGGCCGGACTTAATCTCCCCCAGGGGAGTTCCATCGAAGCCACTGCCACGCTGTGGGGAATCTCCACACATGTACGGATGTGAACCAAAAGAGCTGTGTCCCCAGGAGGTGGTGACAGGGAGAGTCCAAACCCTCTGTTGCGAGGTGGAGCGCTTCTGGCTAAGAAGCCTGCGAGTGAGGGGTCTACCACCTGGCACCCCGACAATGTAAGCAAGGACTGCCATAGTTAGGGAGGGGACATTTCCATGCCCCTCACTAGGAAGACAGACGGCTGAAACGCTAGACCACTGAATCCGCACTGCCTCTTTCAGGTTTGTTATGGGCTGTATTGTGACCCCACCCCCACCCCAAAATTCATATGCTCAAGTTCTTTTTTTTTTGGTGGTTCCCTGGCTGGGAGTCGTACCCAGACCGCAGCGTTGAGAGCACCGAAGCCTAGCCACCGCACCACCAGGGAGCCTATATTTTGAAGTTCTAACCCTTAGAACCTCAGAATGTGGCTGTATTTGGGGACCAGGCCTTTAAAGTGTTAATTAAGGTAAAATGAAGTTCTATGGGTGGGTTCTAATCCGAAATGAGGGGTGTCCTTATAAGAACAGATTAGGACACAGACACACACAGAAGACCATCTACAACCTCAAAAGAAACCAATTCTGCTGACACGGTGATGTCGAACATCCAGCCTCCACAACTGAGAAAATACACGCCCGTCACCTAAGCCACTCCATCTGGTTCTTTGTTACGGCAGCCCCAGCAAACTAATACAAGTTTCTTGTGGGGTTTTCTTTCCATTTATTTCAGAAAGCTACATTCTTGCAACAACAAAAGCACAGATAAATCTAGGGAGTCCCTCCTGAGACTCTTCATGTTTCTGCCCCATCCAGATGGATGGCTCTGCAAATCTGCTGCATAGCTGTTGTCCTGGGATTTATTTTTCTTCCTCTCCCAGCTCCACTCTTTCTAGATCATATTTCTTCTTACTTGTTTCCCCCTCATTTTACAATCTACCCTAAAGTCACTTCCTAAGAAACATACCGGAAGTAAGTTTTCTGAGTCCTTGCATGTCAAAGAGAAGTCCTCATTCAGCTCCTCTTCCTTGATTAACAATTTGGGCCAAGATTGGAGTTTCAGGTTAAAAATCATATAACCAGTCTGCAAAACCCCACCGACTCGGTGCCTTAAACTGCCGAAATTTCTTATCTCACAGTCTGGAGGCCAGAAGTCTGAGATTGAGGGGTCAGCGATGTCGGCTCCTTCTGAGCTCTGTGAGGGGGGCCTGGCTCACGCCGCCTTCAGCTTCTGGTAGTTTCCTGTACATCTTTGTGTTCCTTGGCTTGTGGAAGCATCACTCCCATCTCCACCTTTACTTTCACATGGCATTCTCCCTTCTGCATGTCGGTGACCAAATTTCCCTTTTATAAGGACACCAGTTGTATTCAGTCAAGGGGTCACCTTGCTCCACTATGACCTCATCTTAACTAATTACATCTGCAATGACCCTATTTCAATACATCGTATTCTTAGGTACTGGGGTTAGGAGTGTAACATATATGAATGGGGGGAACATGTAACCCATAACACTCTCTTTCTAATAAATGGTACTGGAACAATTGCCAAAAAATTTAGACCCCTGCCCCCCATAAGAATACACACGAGAAAATCTTCATGACTTGGTTAGGCAAAGAGTTCTTAAATATACTAACAAAAATATGATCCATAAAAGAAAAAATTGACAAACTGAACTTCTTCAAAATTAAAATCTTTTGTTCTTCAAAAGATACCCTTAAGGTTAAGAAAAAGACAAACCACTGACTGGAAGAAAATATTTGTAAATCGTGTATCTCCTAAAACCCTAGTATTCATAATGCAGGTATATAAAAGACACTTACCACTCAATACTAAGGAAGACAGAACACCCAATTAAAAATGGACCAAGCATTTATTATTTTATCAAAGAAACCCTATGAATGACTAATAAACACTTGAAAAGATACTTGTGCTCATTCGTCATTAGGAAAATGCAATTAAAACCACAATAAGATGCTTCTTCATTTGACGAAGCTCCACAAGATACAACAATCACAAGCACTGTTGAGGGTGTGGAAAAACTCGATCGCCGGCGAAAGTGTTAAATAGAACAACAACTTTGGAAAAGAGTTAGAAAGTTTCTTAAAAAGTTAAACATACATATAGTAAGGAACTTCATCTTGGTATGTGCTGCAATATGGATAAGCCTCAAACACATTAAGCTAAGTGAAAGAAATTAGATGCAAAACACTACATATTGTATAATTCCATTTACATAAAATGTATAGAAAAGGCATATCTGAGCGGTCTATATAATCATATGGCTTCACATTTTTAATGTGTGACCCCATATTTTCTGGTATATTCACTATTGCTATGAGAAGCCTGTGCCAGTCTGATTCATGTTCTTTTTGGATGACCTGGGTAGCTCCTGGGCTTTTCTTAATCTCTGGAAAATTTTTTCTACTTTCACTACCAAAAACTGTATAGATTATTTTGGGGATTTTTTTTCCTTTTAATAAATTGTTAGACTTATTGGGGTGACATCTGTTAGCAAGGATTACATAGGTTTCAGGCATACAATTCTACAGTGCATTGTCAACTTGGTGTATAATAAGTTCACCACCTAATGTGACTTCTCTTTCCATCACCTTATATTTAGCTTCCCCCCTCCTCTCCCACCCCCTCCCCTTTCTCCCCTCCCTGACCCACTCGTCCCCAAATAAACATTAAACTATTGATTGTGTCCATGGGTTATTTGTTTTTTCATTTCTTTTTTCTTTGCTTTCAGTTTTATATTCTGCATATGAGTGAAATCATGCAGTTCTTTGTTTATTTTCTGTCTGGCTTATTTCACTAAGCATGATGCTCTCCAGGTCCATCCATGTTGTTGCAAATGGCAATATTTCATCTTTTCTTACAGCTGAGTAATATTCCATTGTGTGTATGAACCACAGCTTCTTTATCCAGTCATCTGTCGCAGGGCACTTTGGTTGTTTCCATGTTTTGGCCACTGTGAACAGCGCTGCGATGAACATTGGGGTACATAAGTCTTTGCGGACAAAGGTTTTCAAGTCTTTTGGGTAGATCCCCAGAAGGGGGATTGCTGGCACATGGTAGCTCCATTCCCAATTTTCTGAGGACCCCACACACTGCCTTCCACAGTGGTTGTACCAGTTTGCACTCCCACCAGCAGTGTACCAGAGTTCCTTTTTCTCCACATCCTCTCCAGCACTTGTTATTCCTTGTCTTGTTGATAACAGCCATTCTCACAGGTGTGAGGTGGTATCTCATTGTGGTTTTGATTTGCATTTCCCTGAGAGCTAATGAGGATGAGCATTTCTTCATATGTCTGCTGGCCATTGGTATTTCTTCATGGGAGAAGTGTCTGTTTAGATCTTCTGCCCATGTTTTAATTGGGTTGTTTGGTTTTCTGTTGTTAAGTCTTATTAGTTCTTTATATATTTTAGATATTAGACCCTTATCTGATGTGTTATTTGCAAATATTTTCTCCCATTCGGTTGGGTGTCTCTTTGCTTTGTTGATGGTTTCTTTTGCTGTGCAGAAGCTTCTTAGTTTGATATAGTCCCATTCATTTATTTTTGTTTTTACTTCACTTGCCTTTGAGGTAAGGTTCATGAAGTCTTCCTTGAGTCCTAGGTATTTTGAGGATTTTTAAATGTACAATAAATGTTAAATATGTATCACTTTGCAACCTGCTTTTTTTCCCCTCAACATTAATTTTTTGAGAGTTATCCATGTTGACATATAGTAATTTTAACTATTATACAACGATTTGGGTTTTTCTATTATAAATGGTATTTCTGTATCTTTAAGGAAAGGTAGCAGTTTCTCCAGGGACTGTATCCATAAGTGGAATTGTTGAGTCCCACTATGTATGCATCTTCTACTGTACTAGGAATTGACTAAATGCCCTTCAAAGTAATTATTTCAATTTACACTTCCACCAACAGTATATGAAAGTTCCCATTTCCTCATACCCTCATTTGTGTATTTAAATTTTTGCATTTGGGTGACAAAATACACTAGCTGAATGATAGAAATGAAAATAATCTCTTTAGCCTCGTGTTTCTGAAATTTCATGAGGATGTGTTCAAGTATAGACTTTTGTTTCGTTTTGTTGGGGCTCTAATCACCTGCTTAAATTTGAAGAGGTATATCTTTCAACTCCAGAAAGTTCTCATTCCCTACTCTCTCGTTTCTGATCTCTCTCTCTCTCCATGTCGTATGGCTGTACACGTTGTGAACTACACAACCGACACAGCGTGCCCTATTGTTGGAACCACTGAAATGATCCTCACCTTATTTTTTCCCATCTCTTTTTTCTCACCTTTCTCAGAGCTCTCTTCAGTGTTCTCCGCACCCCAAGATATTCCATAGCATTTTTATTAGGAAAATCTTTCTTCTTATTTGAATGTCCTTTTCTTCAGGGTATCCTTCTCTGTGTCACAGACCTAGAATTTTAACGAGACTACTAATTAGAGAAAAACAAACATACATTCTCTTGTGTTCCCAAGTCATCTATTTCCTCTCCGGTCAGTTTTCCTGCTTGTTATTTTGTTCTTCCACCTTCATTTCTATGAACTTTGTTCACGATATCGAAAACTTGAGAATTGAAGAGGTGGTTTGGAAGCTGTGATTGTGTGGATGAGTTTGTCACTGGTGGGCGTGGCTTTAGCATGTGTGGACAGGGAATAACCAGCCCCCAAATGCCAGATAAAGCTGCTCTGACTTTGCCCAGACATTTCATCCTAACTCCCCAGACACTGTCCATCTTATTGAATGTCTTTAGAAGAAGAAAAAGTTCCTTTATTATCCCTCACGTCAATGTCTCCGTTTTTCGCATCGCCCACTATGTCCGGTGTCCACACATATTGAATGTTCCCAGGGTGGTACGTAGCCACACCCGCTATACACTGTTTCCAGGCTGTAGTTATCTGCTCTGCTTATGGGTTATTATTGTTTCATCTGTTTTCCAACTTACCCGCACAAGTTAAAATCCTTGCCCACCTCTCCTTTCCTTGTCATGGTTGTATACATTTTTTTCATTATTACAGATTTTTGTAGAGATTTGGGAAGGAAAAGGAAAAGTGTGTGAGCTCAGTTCACCCATTTGAACCAGAAGTCTCAAAATTCATTTGACTATTAAAAGGAATTTTGAACCCCAAATTCATGGATTAGACTTACATTATTTAAATAGAATTAAGGTTACATAGTGAAACTTACTAAGTTATAACCCATCATACACGCGGCAAGAACAAATGAACAGTGTCAAAACGTTTTCTGATTTTTTTTTTTTTTTTTTTTTTTGGAGAGAAGACTATTAGAAAAGGGAAAGGTGAGGGCGTAAGGAGGGGAGCCCACAAAGATCCAGGAGAATGGCTCACAAGACCAGAGTTGGAAGGAAGACAAACTGTCCAACAATTTCCTTAGATTTGGCCTCATGGGTTCTCAGGCCTATAAAGAGGCCTCACCTAAGAAATACTAGTTTTACATGACTCTGAAGTTTCTTTTTTTTCTTTTGATATGGAAATTATTATAGAGGTTCTTGGTTACCTGAGGATTTATTGATCACTGTTGACTAATTCCTACTTGCTCTCAATGTATTTATTGATGACCTCTTACTGTATGCCAAACACAACTGCTCTAGACACTAAAAAGAGTAAAAATAGAAACGAACAACAAGAAATAAAATTCCTCACAATCCGAACTTGAAATCGTTGACAGTCTCATGGTGAAATGGGGAGCTAACTAGACACAGGTACCCCCTGAGACCATGAAACTATGGAGGAGGAAGCCTACCTTGAGACAGGGAAGTGATTGTGGGAGCGATAGTGGTTTTGCCTGGACTTAGACGAGTGTGAGTCTGTGATGTGCACGTTGGGAATGACATCCCAAACAGCGCGGGAGAAACAGGAGGTGTTCGGACAGCATGGTTCACCTGGAGACTGACCAGCAGTCTGATAGTTCTGGTGCAGGAAGTGTAACAGGAGAAAAATTCTAAGTTGACACCACAAATAACAAATGCAAATTAGTGTGACCTGGACCATTACTGTCACAAAAGTATTTATAAAGAAGTTTATCAGTTGCACAAAAATACTTTAAAAACAGTACAGAAGGATTGGCATTTTCCTCCTGAGCCAAACTCATAGTTCAGCTTCTTTAAAATCTTGTTAGATTATCTCTTAGCTCCTTCTAAAAAATTACTTTCGTTGAGTTTTCTTCCTCGAGAAATGGACTTTTCTCCTTCCCTTAGGAAATATGTTGAAGCGAAAACTAACTTGTCATACATTCTCAGTCATGGATGAGTTCTTATAAAACTCAGAACAGTCATTTCTTTATTTTATTATTTCGATCAGATCAATGGAATATAGAGCAGTTAAACAGAAAACTTCATTTATTCTATTTTACATTGGAAAATTGTAGTTATTTGCTCCTTTCATGTTTTAAGAAACTAGAGGTAGTTTCTATTTTCTTATTGTCTTATATAAGGAACATAGGGATTCTGAAGATTGCCAAATTCACTAAAAGGCACCCAATAGTAAAGCATTTCAAAATCATATGAATTATTGGTAGAGCTCAAGTGGGAAAAGACACTTTAGTATTAAAGCAATGTCTCATCCACCAAACTTTTTTAAAAAAATCAAAATTGACCATGGAATTTAAGATGATTGGCTTCAGTTTCACAGGCCCTTTTCTTTTTGTATTTCTGGCTTACTCAAATACTCATGGAGGGATTTCTTTTTTTTTTTCTTTTATTTCTTGATTTTGTTCCAACATCAGTGCTTAAATGTGGACTCGCTGATGAGTAAGCGCTTCACCAGAGGTCACCTCTAAACAACCCGACGTGCCCCTTTTCACTCTTAACATTGAAGTTGTACAATATACTTTTTTTATTCTTTTCCTAACCAAATAGAAACATTTAAAGCAGAAAGTGTTTGTTCTTCATAAATACTTCTATTAGGGACCAACGTTGCAAATCACATTTTTGGAAAATGTATGTCTAGGCAAAATTTCGACCAGATGATCCACCTGTGTAGCAGGACCGTGCAAAGCAAGCTTGCCCAACCAGTGGCCCGCCCGTCGCACGTGATCCAGACGGCTTTGAATGTGGCCTAACAGAAATTCATAGACTTCCTTAAAATATTATGAAAATTAGGCACGGAACTTTTTTAAAAATCTAATCAGCTATCATTAGTGTCAGTGTATTATGTGTGGCCCAAGACAGTTCTTTTCCCAGTGTGGCCCAGGGAAGCCAAAAGGTTGGACAGCCCTGGTGTAAAGCATCTACTATGGGGAAATGTTAGGCATGGAGTGGCAAACAGGATAAAATGAATATCGTCCGTACACAGCAGGAGCATGTTCTCTTCCTGAAAAGAAACACAGAGAATACAGACAAGTAACAGTAAAAAGCTGTATCAATGCTCACATGACCACAAAATCTGCCATGTCCGTTTCCTGTGCTTTCCTATCAGTACTACCCACAGGAAGAGATTAGGTCTGGGGAGGGTCAAGGAAAGTGAATTTACAAGAGCCAGGTGTTCAGTGTTATTAAGATAAAAGCAAAAGCAAAGTAAGCTGGTGTGCCCAAGGAGTATTTCATTAAGGAAATGAGCAACCAGCTGAAACTAACCGGATGGAGAGGATTTATAATAGTTCGGTTTGCGAGGCAGAAGGGTGTGTGTGTGTGTGTGTGTGTGTGTGTGTGTGTGTGTGTGAAAAAGCATGCTAAGTGGCTGACTAGGGCCAGAGGACTCACTTTAGAAGTAGAAAAGTGGTGAACTTATTATACATCAAGTTGACAATGCACTGTAGAATTGTATGCCTGAAACCTATGTAATCCTTGCTAACAGATGTCACCCCAATAAGTCTAACAATAAAAATGAATTAAAAAAAAAGAAGGAGCAAGAATTAAAACTAATGCAAGATTTTATTCAGGCCAAGAAAATGTTCACTTTGTAGACAATGCAAAGGTATTTGAGCTGAGGAATGGTACAATGAAATCAGCTTTTTTTGGCAATATTTATCCAGCAGAGGCATTTCAGGTAAATGCATGACGAAAGCCAGGAGACCTAGCCTACTCATTTATTCATCCCCTTAGCAGGTATAGATTGAACCCCCACATTATGTGAAATGCCCTACTTAGTGAAATGTGCTAAGTAGACTGCACGACTGTAAACATCGATGGTCCAAAAGAACTAGAATACTAATTATGGGAGTTATCTATATGTAATCTTCTTGGTCACTTAAATTTCTTCTTGTAGCCTGATTTAATTTAGGACTATCCTAACAGCTTTCAGTTCTGTATTTATGCTAATTTGCCTAGCTATTTGGAGTTACTGCATTTGCAATTTAAATGTGTAGTTGTTAGAAAACTACTCTGTGAGACGAAAAACCATTCCGTACCATCTAAAATACACTTAAAAGACTTTGAGAGAGAGAGAAAAAAAAAGATTCAAGCCATACTGGTAGGTAGCCAGATCTTGAAATGCAGACAATAGTTGAGGGAACTGGTTTAATGTTCATGTGTTTATCAGAACAGAGAGGAATTAATCTGTATACATAATAATGAATACTGAAAAAATTAACATTTAGAAGTATGGTTAATCACATCCTGATTAGAGTCTTCCTCTCTGGGGTACTTGGTACGTGTCATATATTAATATTTCACTGCAGAACTTCTGAAATCTTAGTGAAAAGAAGCACAGGCAGATACCAAACTACTATTTGTGTTATAAGTTTATTGTATCACACATTCCAACCTGAAGAACTAGCAAATTTATCCATTTTATTTAAATAAACCTAAATCACTTTCTGAGACCTCCATCCCACCAAGTGATAGAAAATTCAGTCCAAACTGTCTTCCCTGTGCGGTGCCAAAGATATGAAAGCCACGTGTATAACAGAGGCCACAAATTGGTCCCCACCAGTCTGGATTTAGCTTGCTGGTATACTCGTATTTTATTGGCGCAGAAAGTAGGCATTATAAATAAATATACTTTGTAACTACTAAAAAGCTACGTACCCAATCCCTTTCACCTTAGCCTATAGTCACCACTTTCCCTTGTGTTTTAATAAGGTTTAAAGTTGGTTTTTGCTCATGTGCAGACAAGGCAGTCTTGAGGGCTCAAAAATGAATGGTGAGAACTGAAAATAGTTAAAATACACAAAAGCACAAATCTTAAATTTGTTATAAAACAAAGCAAATATTAAAGATGACCTCAAAATGAGATAATCTCATTTTTTAAGTTAATTTAAGTATTTAAATTAATTTAAGATTATATTAAAATAAGAAGTAAAGGAGGAGGGGGAGGGACGAGAAGATTGAGCAACTTGTTCTAAATGAGTGGGATTAAAAAGATTTTGTCTTATGATTGGTGCTGACCATTATAGAAGTATAGAATAAAAACTGCCTTTGAAAAAAATTAATGGTCAACACTACTAAACTTCAAAACATAATTGAGTCGTATATTCTAATAATAACTGCTAAAACATTGGTCAGGAATGACTTTCCAAGCACTGTACAAATTTCTTGACATACCTTATCACGTTTGGTCTCCATAATTACTTTACAAAGTAGGAACTATGATTATACCATTTTTACAGATGAGGAAACTACAACTTAAAGAGTTTATGACACATATATATAGGTTGATACAACAAATCATTTATAAAACAGGAATTAAAAGCCAATCTGCTTGATTCCAGAGCATGAGATCGCTATTATCCCAATTATATCCTACTCCCTCCCAAAGCATTACAGAAGACATAGGGGAGAAAACATAGTTCATACGCAAAATTATAAGGAACAGAACAGAATAACGAAAGGAAGGTATCGTAAGTAATTTCTTTTGATTAGCATATTTGGGTAAAATTCCCATGTTAAAAAAGTCATAGTAGGCCTAAAACAGATTCTAACTGTATACTATTTGTTGATAAATACATAAAATGAAATGAAACAAAAAGATTAAAAGGCAAAAGATATGGAAGAAATATTACTCAAGGGCAAAGATAAATTTGTTACCACTACTTTAATATCAAACAATGTACTCTCAAAACAGGGGCATCAAAAAGTGAGAATTATTTTCTACATTGATATATTATTAAATTATTTATTTAGTAGATTATATTATGAAGTATAGATTTCAAGAAAAAAGAATAAGAAATTTTCTACCAATGAAGGTATATTTCATAATAAATTATAACTTCCATGAAGCTTTACTAAGTAGCACTGAAGCAGAATGCATAGCAACCACCTATTTGCATAGCAAAATGGTTAGAAATACCAGAAAGACCAGCACATGCAATAGTGGTGGGAAAATTTATCTCCCAATATGTGATAGGCAAAAAACCATGAAGGGGATAAATAATCAAAGAGCCCTGAAAAAGGTATATAGATGAATTTAAAAGAGCAAATGTCCTACAACAGTAAATTGTAGGTACCTTTGGGATATTTATAAAATATCTCCCCACGCAGGCCAAGCTTCTGCATCAGGCCCAGAAGAGATGATAAAAGGAGCTAAGGCGACTAACTCAACTCGAAGGGAAATGGAATATTAAGACTCAAGATATAACCAAGACATGACTTCTAATGCCTTACCAAATAGATACAAATAGCTGATAGAATTACAGAGGGAAATTAGATAAATTGACAGATGTAGCTAGAGATTTTAACAGACCCTCTCAGAAATGTATTGCTAAAGTGCACTAAAAATAATGAAGATACAGATGCTTTAAGTAACATGATTAATGAATTTACGTAAATAGCTACATAACCAACCAATCAAAAAACAAAAATTCTTTTGGGGCATACACGAAACTTGGACAAAAATTTCCCAGAAACACCCTCGACAGGCTTTTGTCCGCTGACCAGGTTTGTGTGTAATGGCCACTCCCAGCTGCACAAAGCTTATAACCAAACATGGGACTGACCAGCTCTATGGGAGAAGGAGCAAGGAAGAAGGATGTTGGGAATGGAAATTAGTCAAGCAAACTGCAGTGTCTGCTACATCTTGGTTATGTCGTTGTTCTGCCCTAACCTGAATGACCAAGAGCAACTGAATCTAAAACTTCAAGTCCCAAGTGTTTACGTTCAGAATTTCAAAGGCATTTTCTGACACATCTGTTGACCTTTATATTTAAGAATAAAAGAAGTGTATGCTAACATCCAATGCATTGAAGTTTTATATCTGTGTCTTTCAAGTTCTTTTGTAGTTGTCCTAATTTACTCTCTGGAAGTTACTAGGATCTTTATATTTACTTGTATCCTTATGTTCTGAAATGGAGAGACTGTGTCTAGGAGTGTGTCTTTCTAAAATTCATCACTTGGTAAGCCCTTTCAATCTGAAGATTTAAATTTAATTCTAGAAGTCTTCTTCTATTGTGTCTTTGCCAATATTTTCTTGAGTCTTCGATTATGGCATATGATGGCTCTCCTGGGTTGTCTTTCTCTCCTATTTTCTGTTCTCTCATTTTGGATTCCTGGTTTTCCTTCTAATTCTATGGCCTTTCTACACCAAGTGTGTTTGTGGCCAAGCATTACTGGCCTCACGTGAGAGTTTGTTAGACCTGTAGAACTTCAAGGCTCACCTCAAAACTACTGAGTTAGAATTTTCATTAAGATCCCTAGGTGATTCTTATGCATGTTAAACTCTGATAGATATTGTGGGATTTTTATCAAACTTGATCTTTCAGTGCTATTGAAATATTTTCGTTGTGGCATTTATGTTACTAGTTTATAGTAGCCCTTTCTTGTAATTGTTTTGAAGTTGTTTTTAAGTGTATATAATATTTTCTTGAGACTAATTTTATTTGAAACCCTCTTCTGTTTCTTAAATTATCAGTTGCCTCTGGGATGTTTTTTCTTGTGTATCTGATCTACCTTTTTCATGCTGCTTTCTATTTTTTTTTTTTTGATCCATCTGTTGACCTTTATATTTAAGAATAAAAAATGTGATGGATTTTTTTTTCGTGTAGTTACTATGGGTTTCTCTTCCTCATGATTAGCCTCTTTCCCTAAACAGGAAGTTGTCATATGACGGTGGGACATGTTAGTGGGGAGGCTGTATTTCACCATTAGCAGCCAAGGAACCAAACTCAGATCTCATCTTGGGACACTCAAGCCTCCTGTTTCATTTTCTCAGGACTCAGGCTTCCTTCTCTTGTGATGCAGCCTCTGGTAGGTGAGGTGAGACATTGGGAGGGGACTGGCACAGCTCTGCTCTAAGTTCAGCCCCATTTTGCACTCGCACTTTCTTGAACTTGTAGGTTCCAGCTGGTCTCCCAACCACACTGCTACCCTATTCAACCGCAATTTGAGCTCCATCTTATCCATCAACACACATCTGTCCCACTCTGTCTTCCAGAATGTGTTTGATACTTCTTACCTGCTGCTGATGCCCCTCATTATCTTCTGTACAACAGTGGTTTTCTAACTTTTTCTATTTCCATAGCATCATATCAGTGCAGTCTCAGAAGAGATAAGAGGAAAATGCCATCTTCGTTATCTTGAGCCTGAGGCTTCTAAAACATTTTTGTGGTACTGTGTTTAAACCATAGAACTGTGGTCCTGAACTATAGGCTTAAAGTTATGACACCCACCATGGAGCTGTACTTGAAGAGGATTTATGAAAGGACTACTGCATTGCATTTTAAAGGCATGCGACTGTGTTGCAGGGTGCTTTTGTAGACAGGATGCTGTAACACAGGTGGATTTGTATTCGATGCAGTAATCAGAAAAGACAAACTACTGTTTGATGTCAAGCTGGGAAAGGGCTTAAAAACTGAAGAACAGACTCCTTAGTAATCAGACTTTGTGTTGTTGTTTTACAGCTATTGATATAAGGACATTGAGAGTGCGCTGATTAAATCTTCAGCTGAGGTAAACTAGAAGGCTAATATATATGACAGAATTAGAATAAAAAAATGGTACGTTAGAATGATGGGCTTAATCTAGGAGAGCAAAGTTGAATATAAACCAGTGTAATGCTGGAACTAGGTCCAAGAAACCAACCACATAGGAGTACAGTTTAAGAGCAACAGATGGGATGTGACTGAGGTGCTAAAAATAGCAAATGGAATTTTAAGTTATCCAAACAGAAAGATAATAGAGGCCTTCATAGGTCTGGCCTCTATGAGCTGGGGAGTCCTTCTTTGCAGTATTGTATTCAGTTTTGGGAGCCGCTATTTAGGAGGAAAATTACTCTCAGATCTGAAGACAATGGTTTGGCTAATGAGATGATCATATGACAAAATGACCAAAAGAAGTGTGAACAAGTATAGTTGTTTATGTCAAGCAGAAAACATGACAGTTTTTAAAATGTCAGTGGGATAAAGGCCCGAGACAGGGGAGTATAAGTTGGACAGAAGCATGTTTGTCTCAGTTTGAGATAGAACTTAATAGCAAAGAGAGTTGAAATAAATTGGGTACTAAATTGGACTTTCTTACCACTGGTACCACAGAAGCAGAAACTGCATGGCCACTTGTCAAAAATTCACACAGGAGCTAAGTAAGTATTGGTGCATGATTACATTCTTTTCAACTCTGAGACTTTATGAAATGGGAGTGAGGAGGAAGAAAATCTACTTGTAGGTTTGATGCTGTATTAAGTTAGAAATGAAAAAAATCAACTTCGCTATTTCTGAGCATTTAATCAGTGCTCTACAAATTGTGGCCTTGTTTTCAGCAAGGCCAGTATGTCCTATGGCCTTGGGATATATATCTATATTTATTATATAGCTATATATTGAGTGTATAGATATATAACTATATATTTTATATCTTTAAGTCATCTTCTGCTTTATAACTTAATTATTCATTACTTTATTGATAGAACTTGATTTGTTTCCAGTAATATAAATAATGTATCCATGAGCACATTTAAAGTAATATTATAGTTTATTGAGTTGAAGATTATATTCTATTTTCAATAAATGTGAATGTACATACATCATGCATACACATGACACATACATACATATAGTTACGTTTAAACAATAAAATGTGTATGTATATACAAACATACACACACGCATACTAGAATACACAGGTATCAACATGGATAAATCTCACAAGCATTACATTAATGAAAAATTGAAAAGTACATTATTTTGCTTATATGACGTTCAAAACATTGGAGAACCAAAAATAAATCGTAGAGGCATACATACATATGTAATTTATATGTAGGCAAAAACAAGAGAATAATAAATATTCATTCCATGTGGTGATTACTTGGTGGATACAGGAGGAGTTTGGAGGATGGAGAGTGATGAGATTTGGGATGGGCTTAAACAGGAAGTGGTGGCAGCATAAATTAACAGCAGCCTGAGACTGCTATCCTTAGAAAGACCTGCTTCCAAGTTTAGACTTTGGCTGGAGTCTGGGAGCTTAGATTTCATCTTGGGAGAGTTCCCACCTAGCCTGACTGGGCCTAAACTCTTTGTGCAGACAATAGGATTTATGCCAAACACCTGCTTCCCTTTCGGAAGTCTTAAATTTTTATACACACCAGGCAGATGGAGCCTGTGTGTCCAGCCCCAGCAAAAACTTTGGCCACTGTGTCTCTGATGAGTCTTCCTTGATAGGCCAGGAAACATGTCACAACCCATCGCTGGAAGAATTAAACTCATCCTGTGTGACACCCGTGGGAGAAGACTCTCGGAAGCTTGCACTTGGTTTCCTTGTAAATTTTCCCTCTGCTTATTTTTGCTTTGTATCATTTCACTGTAATAAATCATGTCGTGAACAGAACTATTTTCCGAGTCTGTGCACCGACGTTTTTGGCCCAAAATTTTGGGGACAAGATCTTTCATTTTAATTTTTTATTTCAAAATTTTATTTGTTTCTATTTAGGACTTTTTTTTTTGTATTACAAAGGAATTTAACATTTTTTAACATACTATGGTACAAGAAATTTTATGTAACAATTACAAAACATGAGAACAGATACAAGGTACAAGAAATTTCATAAAAATTCTTTATAGTGATGACAGCAAAATGGCAGTGTGAGGACCTCCGGAAAACTCCTCTGCAGATGACAACTAATGAAATTCCTAGACCCCAAACAAGGGCCCTTTACACAATGCACCATCACAGCTAAGAAACCCGCTCGTGGCATTAAGGTACCTACCTGCAGGCGGGCAGAGGGTTAAACAGGGAGAAATGAAAAGAAGAGTGGGGACGGGGTCGCACGAGTCTGCCTGGAACTCTCCTGGGCAAGGGAGGAGGAAGGAGGCAGTGGGAGAGTGCTCCAGGCCTCACTCCGTCTGCGGGACAGAGGAAAGGGGGTGCAAGGGGGGCGTGAAACTCTGCCCCGCCACTGTGGGCCCAGGAGGTGCAGACCGGTCCGCAAACCGCAGCGCCAGACTTTACTCCGGTTCCCAGAGGAGGGGCCGCGGCTGGGCGATGAGAAGCCACAGCACGTATGCTCCGGCTGCGAAGGAGAGGGGCTTCATCGTGTTTTTTACCCCGCAACCAGCATGATCCGAAGGACTGGCATACAGGACTGACCCCAAGGCTCAGGGCAGAATCCGTATGTGGGGCAAACTGAGAACAGAAAGGTGCAGTCACGCCCAAACTCCCTGCACAATCCCGGGAGACACAGGAAGAAAACTAAGCCAGGAACGTCCCTCCCCCACACCTCTGCCCGCGGCAGTGTCAGCAGCAAACACCAAAGAAATTACAGCTGGGAGGGTCCAGAGAGGCTGCAAATATGAGAAACCAGAGAAAAGGAGCTCAAATTAAAGACATGGGGTCAGATGACCCATCAGAAACAGAGCTCAAAGCAAGGATTATAAAAATGCTTAAGGAGCGGAATGATAATTTCAACAGAGAGATAGCAAACATTAAAGACAACTTAAAAACCATTATAAAGGACCAGCCAGAGATAATGATTACATTAACTGAAATGAAGAATGGAATAAAAGTCACTAAACTAGATAAAATAGAAGCGCAAAGCAGTGATTTGCAGGAAAAGCCAGCAGAAAACACCCAGCCAGAACAATTAGAAACCAGGATCCAAAAAAATGAGGATGGATTGAGATTCCTCTGGGATTGTATCAAATGAAAAAAATATCAGAATAATAGATATGCCAGAAGGGACAGAGGAAAAGCAAGGAATCAAGAAATTATTTGAAGAAATGATGACTGAAAATTTTCTTAACCTAGAGAAGGAAATAGACATACAAGTCCAGGATGCAGAGAGTCCCAAACAAGATGATCCCAAACAAGGACACACCGAGACACATCATAATTAAAATACCAAAAGTTAGAGAGAAAGAGAAAATTCTAAAAACAGCAAGAGAAATGCAAGTAGTAATTTATAAAGGAACGTCCATTTGACTCTCAGCTGATTTCTCACCAGAAACTTTACAGGGGAATTGGTAGAAAATGTTCACCATGATGAAAACCAAAGGTCTACAACCAAGAATAATGTATCCAGCAAGGATAGCATTCAAAACTGAAGGACAGATAGAGAGCTTCTCAGATAAGGAAAAGTTAAAGAAAAACCAGTACTATAAAGAATGCTAGCGGGATTACTTTAAGGTGGGAGGAGGGATCTGAGAGTGGGTAACATAGGAAAAGGGATGGAGAAATTTAGTTTGTTAACTAAAATCGAAAGCAACAAAGAAACAAAACTCATGGGCACAGTCAATAATTTAGTAGTTCCCTGAGGGTAAGGGAGGAGGGGGTGGGAGACAAGGGACAGGGACACAAATACATGGTGATGGAAAGAGAACTGACTCTGGGTGATGAACACATGACACAACACATAGAAGATGTAATGTAGAATTGCACATGTGGGACCTATGTAATTTTTACTAATCGATGTTACCCCATAAATTTTTTAAAAAATTTATAAAAAAAGATGAGGAAACTAAGGCTCAAACAATTTGCTCAAGGTGGCAGAGCTTGAATTTGAGCTCTGGATGCCTCATTCTGAAGCCCATACTCCTTAATTATTAAGCTAGACTGCCTCTTATTATAAAATTGGCATGTATTGTTAATGCAATTTTGTAAAGTTGTGTGTGTGTGTTTTTAATAAAACCTTTGAAAGAAAAAAATTTTTATATGAAAAATACCAGTTATATTCTAGGGTATTATTTTGCATATGGATATCGTTACTGATTTCTAGATTTACACTTTTACCTCATAAGCATAAATAAAAGAATTAAAAGCATTTATAAAGATATGGAATTAGCACTACCCTGTATAATGTGCATCCTTCCTTATTTTTCCCTCACAAATGTGGGCAAAAATGTGCACGTTATATATAGCAAAATATGGTAATCAGAAGTAGCCACGATTGTGATCTTCAAGAAATGGTCTCCATTACCCCCAACCTCATCCTCCCTCTATGTGTGCTCCTCCACCTCCTAATTCTTGTCTACATGGTGAGGCACCAATAAATAAAAGGGTTGAGGCACATCCCCTTTCCCCAATGAATTCCCCTTTTCTCCTATTGCCATTATTGAAGACACTATGAATTAATTACCTTGGCCCTTTTGTTGGAAATTAATAAACAATATATATGTGGAAATATGTGTGTGTGTGTATATATATATATATATATATATATATATTTTCCCCCCTGGTTTGTTTTGTCTCCTCTATTGATAGACAGGTTTATTCATGCTCCAATACCACATTGTCTTGAAGCTGTAGCTTTATAAAGATTTTTTACATCAGGTAGTGTGAGATCTTCTAATTTTGATCAAAATTGTTTTAGGTATTTTATATTCTTTTCATCTTCAGGTAAAATTTGGAATTGGCCTGTTGATTTCCAGTATTTTAAAAAAACTGCTTTAAAAAATCATATCATTGAAACTTTCAGTCATTTTGAGAATTGACATCTTAACGATATTGTCTGCACTCTACCTATGTGGTCATCATTCTTGCTTGGATTATAATTCAATACAAAGGCAAATACCATACAATCTCTCTTGCATGTGTAATCAAAAACAAAAACAAACAAACAAAAACAAACTCATAAAGAACAGGTTGCCAGTTGCCAGAGGTGAGGGTTGGGGGTTGGGAGAAATCGATAAAGGGGGTCAAAAGATTAAAAAAAAGAAAAGAAAGAAAGAAAGAATGAAAAAAGAAAAAAAAAAAAACAGCACAAATAAAACAGGTCTGTGTGAACCCAGGAAACAAAATGAACCATTAATACAGAAAATAGTGTTACAAAGAGTAAGTGCACAAGGAGTAATCCATTTTACTATCCCTGTTATTACTTAGCTCTGGTTCTTGCAAGTTATTCGCCTTGTTTGCGACTCATATTTATCATCTGTAAAGTAGGGTTGATAATGACGCATTTAATTGTGTTAGCTGTTTGCTGCATGCTAGGAACATTGTTTTAAAATATGCAACAGGTACAAATTGGCACCATACCTACTTACGTAAAAGGATTGTTCCCTATCCTTAGTTTTCTTTCTTTTTCAAGAAAAGACTAATTCTTCAAGAATCTAAAAACAGACCAAACGTGTTTTGCTGTGAACACTTTGTAGAGACGAAGTGAGGCAGGGGTTTGAGTTTAAAAAATAAATCAATACAGGGATGGAAGGGTAAAGAATGTAAGAATCTGGACGTTCTGTGGAGGATTACCTTCTCTCTCCATTCAGAGGCCCAGAAAAAGGCATAACGGAGACCCGTGCGGGAAGGAAGCAGAAGCTGTGTTGGTTTTCTACACCTTCGTGACAAGTTTCCGCTGAGGGGCCACTGCTAGGTCCCCATTTGCTCCCTCCCTTTGGCCTGAGTTTACTTTTCTAAATCAAATTAAATGTAGTTTAATCCCCACCTGTCAGGGTTTGAAAAACTAAACGGTACCCTTAGTATCTCAGTAAGTGTTTCATGCTTGGTCCCTTAGGCCAAAATAAATACATCACAGGGCCATCATCACATGATTTGTACCAAACAACAAGTACTTATCTTGTAACAACGTGTCTTAGTTTAAAAACAAATACTGTAAAATAACTTGAAGAAAAAAAATTTTTTCATTCTTAAATAGCATAATTACTTCCCAATGGGATGTGTGTGCCTTTGGGCGCACTGCACAACTGCTCAGCTCTTGATATCAGATTGGAGCCCACCGGATGTCCTGCTCCACACTGATTTTCATATAGGACTTCCTTTTTATCCCAACAGCTTCACAAACCCAACTGCACAAAGACATAAACACGGAAAGGTGTGCAGCACAATCTAACGTCGAATTTGTGAATTCCCTTGAGCTGCTAGTTCCTCTGGCATTCCAAGGGCTGATGTGTTTCCCTGGACGTTTTCTGAGTCCATCCCTAGTGTATAGTAGGAACCACAGCCGTAATGCCTTGTCCCCTTTAACTCTTATATTTCTCCTCGTTACAGAAACCTCTTGAAAAAAAGTTGTTTATAAATCACTCCCACCCCATTATCCTCTGATTTTTGGCCCCAACACTACACTGAAGCTATTCTCACCTAATCACCAATGAAACCTACTCACTAAATCTAATGGAAGTTCCTGGACTTTAAACTACCCAATTTTAGGAAGACAGTTGCTGTATTTCACTGCCATCCCCTTCACATGCTTTCCTTGTGAAAACTTAGTTCTTGGCCTTTCTCTCATCTTTGTTGCTATTTTTCCTTTTAAAAATCACTGTTGGCATGTCTTATTCAACTTTGCATATCCATTAGAATTGTCCAAGTGCAAAAGCAAGAAGGTAGAAATAATTGGGGGGTTTGTAGGTGCCTCAGGAAAATCCTAGAAAAAACAGCTATAGAAACGTAACAGATACGAGGGATGTCCAGAAAGTATTCAGCCACGTCATGCACAAAACAGGGGTATTTACAGCTGATTTTTTCCAGACAGCCCTTGTATATCTGGGAAGAACGTATATCTGGGAAGAACGGGCATGAATGATTAACTTACAAACTAAGCCATGAATGATTGGCGATGCAGTCAAGATGACCTCATTTTCAGGGAACACGACTGCCTTCAAGGCAGAAATTACATTGTTCTGAGGCTCCAACTTGCTTGCCTCCAAAAGTTTGTCTTTTACTGTGCCAACCTATTTGATTGGCAAGAACATTCTAGAGGTTCCCTAGCTTACTACTACTATTCTGCAGGGTTCAGGTTACCTCTGGACAATGGGACTGCCTTGGACCACATCTTCCCTATGCCTGCAAGTCCCTCCAGGCCCCATAAAAGGTGAAAACCCATTTTCTCCTCATGCCAAAACTTAGTCCCAACGCCAGGTCAGCTTAGTAACTTGACCAACAGTGAAGACACATTTTTACGTCATCATGCTGAGCAGCAGAACAGGGCTTTGTTTTCCTGGGCTTCATTTCAGAATAAAATTGTGAATTTACTTTTGTAAACAAAAACTGTTTCCCCATCACCCTACCCTAGCCACCCCCCCAAAATAAAGCAATTTACTCTCAAAAAGAAACCCAATCTCCTCTCAGAAAATAAAAACTGTTGGCAGCTTTCCCCACTCCTTTTAGCCCACAAGTTTTGAAAGATATTGGGGTTCTACTCTCAGAGTTTTATGTACCAACCGTATTAGTTTTCTAGGGCTGCCATAACAAAGGACTGCGGACTGGGTGACTTCAACAACAGAAACCTATTTCCTCACAATTCTGGAGGCTAGAAATTCAGGATCAAAGGGCCGGCAACTTTGATTTCTTCTAGGTCTCTCTCTCTCCTTGGTTTGCAGATGGCTGCCTTCTGTCTTCACATGGGCCTACCTAAGTGTGCATCTGTGTCCTAATTGCTTCTTATGAAGACACCAGCATATGGGATGAGAGCCCATCCTAATGACCTCATTTTAACTTAATTCTCTCCCTAACAACTTTATCTCCAAACGAGAACCCTGAATTCCTGATTTGGGGTTATAGAAGACAAACCTGTCCATAACAGTGCATTCATTTATGCTCAAGCTAGGTTGAATGTTGGTTGAGCTGAAAATGGGAATCCTAATATACGGGGGCTGTCTGGAAAAAATCCAGCCGTACACGCCTGTTTTTCCTATCACGTGGCTGGATACCTTCCAGGCAGCCTTCGTGTACATTCATATACTATAGATATGAGCACTGATATTTTCATATTGTGGAGGTGGGTAGCTGTATTAATGCACAAACTCTGTATTTAGTCACTGCTCTTGACCTCCAGCCTCCCTTTAACCTTTCGCTACTTTTCATCTCGTTCTCCTTCCTTCTTAGTGGAAGAGTATGCTTAGGTTGTCCTCTGCGTTGTTTTTCTCTCTTTGCCTTTCCCTGACCACAGTATGCCTTTGCTATATTTCTGGGTGTGGAAGCTTTTTTCAATTAAGTCGTGTAACGTGCCAATACTTGATTTTATTCTTTAGCTTGAATTGCATTTTAACCTCTCAGGCCTCAGTAATTCAGTCCACATTCATTAATGAATGACTGAGTCAACGATCCCTCCTCTGCCAAAGCCATGAACGTTGAGCTTTAGAATCTGGCAGGAACCGAGTGGGGCACGGGCATGAGCTCCAGCGTGCTGGTTTACACGGACCGATTGGCCTGGCCTCTTGCAGCGGGGAGAAAGCATGAGGAGTCAGCTATGAAAGAACATGAGCAGCAGCACCCCACTGAGGGAAGAGGCCCACACAAGCATCCTCCTAGGTAGGAAAACAGTGTTGTGAAGGAACCAAAGAGGTTGTGTGGCCAAAGTGAGCAAGGCGGAAGGCAGTGGGAGCTGAGGTGGCAGAGCCTTCAGACCAGGGCTAAGACATTATGGTATGTGAAATGCAATGGGAAAGTTGTAAAGGGACTTAAGCAAGGGAGTAACCTGATCTGTGTCTAAAAAAACCACACCAAAACAAAGACAACAACAACAAAAAAATCCCCAACGCTTTGGCTACAGTTTGGAGAATGAACTACAGTCACCCACCACTTATTAATGGGGTCACATTCTCAGAAATGGTAAGCGATTTCGTTTTTGTGCGATGGCATAGCCTACCACACACCCAGACTATGTGGGATAGCCTATTGCTCCTAGGCTCTAAGCCTGTAGAGCATGTAACCACATAAAACAACATGGGATTAAATCAAGCACAAGAGAAATGATGCAATCGAGAGACATGGTAAACACGGAGACTGCTGCCAGTGAAAAATGAAATACTATTTGACAGCGTTTTATTTTTAGTAAGTAGAGTACACTCTAAAATAACAACGTATAGTAAATACACAAACCTGCAATGTAGTAGTTTCTTACCAAATAGTATGCATTGTACACATTGTGTGTGCTATAGTTCCATATGACCGGCAAGGAAGTAGGTGTGTTGACACCAGCATCACCTCAAACACATGAGTAATTCATTGTGCTTTGTAGTTAAGGCACTGTCATTATGATGTCACTAGGCCATAGGAATTTTCAGCTCCAATACCATCTGATGGGATCACCATGTTACATGCAGTACCTTTGTTAACCCAAACGTCATTATGTGGTCCTAACTATATAGGAAGAGAAGCAGGGGACCAGTTAGGAGGCGAGTGCAGTTCTTGTCAAGAGATCATAGTGGCTTGGCCTATTAGGATTGGAAGGAAAAGGGTGATGGAGAACTTTGTGACAGCATTTAAGAGGTGGAGGTAGAATTGTAAGCTCTTACTGATGGAGACGTTCCCCCTTTTACCTTGTTCGTAGCCAGTCCCCCTTATTAAAGTTGTCAGTGAAGTAAACTCCAAGACCCTAAAAAGTCAGGAAGGGCTTGCCTTTCTCGGTGACATAGGGCTCTCGGATCAGCTCTTACCCAGGTACTTTGCTTCCAACAATTCTCCAGGGTAGCGTTCTGCCCACATTTGGATGAACTAGGGAGAAGTGATTGCTGAAAACCACTTTCAGCAGAGGGCAGCGGTGTTTGGGGTTCAACCATACTTCTTTAACCTTTAATTTTAAATCAATGTTCACTTTCACATGAAGAGAGAAAGCATTTTGCTAGCAGCATCTCCCATTTTATCTAGGAATATTGTAGTCACTTTCTTATTCCAAACAACCTACGGCAAAATGCCTTTAGAATAATTCATCTTCCACGAAAGATGAGTTTTCCCTTTCACCTACCCAAATCTTGTGTATCTGGGGAACGTTTCCCGCCACACAAACGCACTCATTGTCTCTGCCACATCAATCCCCTTGGATTTTATGCAGCATGCATTTCCTGCACGAGCAGCTTTCGGGCTTTGCAAGCATGCTTCTCCGGTCCTCCTGCCCCCCCCCACCTGGATCCTAAGCTTGTTTCTAATGTTTCCTTCTCATGCTATTAAAATGCTTGGGCACAAAGGTTAATGACAAAGAACTTTCGTCTATTAACCTTTAGGCCACTGTCCGGTAAAATTCTAAAGAGCAGAAAACCCAGCCGTTCATGAAGAGGGGCCAATCCGCACGAAAACAAAAACGCAAAGTTATTTCCTAAACTTGTGGCTTTGTGGGGTGGTTTGGGTCTTTCCTTCGCGTAACACTTCGCAGTAGCCGCCAAGGCGGGCCCCAAGGCGCTCCACCAGGTTGCAGCGTTACCTCCAGTGTCGCCGGGCGCTGGGCGGGCGGCGAGGCGCCGGCCGCCGCGGGCACGAGAACCGGGGCCTCCGGGCGGCGACGCTCTGGCCCGCGCTGGCTCGATGGTTTCCGCGCGGCCGCCTGGGCCACGCGGTCCAGTCGCCAGGGGGCGCGCTGGCTGGCGCCGCTGAACTCCGAGCTGCGCGGCCGGACTCGTTTCCGCCATATTGGATGCCGCAGCCGCTGCTACCAGTGCTTCCTCCTCCGTCTTCGCCGTGCGCTGCTGGTTCCTGCGGCCCGAGCGGCGGGGAGGTGAAACAGGAGCCCGTGGGAGGAAGAGGAAGAGGAAGAAGGGGGTGGGGAGTGTAGGGGACGGGTCTCTAGGGTAGGAGACCGAGACAGAGCGGGGCGGAGAAGAGAAGGCGCCGCGGCCCAGCCCCTCCCCCGCCCGCTGCCAGCCCGCCCCGGCAGCGCCTGTGTTCCCCAGATCGGCGCTCCGCCCGCCCTAGCGGCCATGCCTCGTTGCCCCTGAGGGAGACCGTCCCCGCCAGTGCTTGTCTTTCCACTCCTGCCCCGGGGTCGCAACGACCGAGTCTCCCGCCGGTGCCCCTTCTCGCGGCTGCGCCGCCACCGCCGTCTAGCGCTCTCCACCCAGTGCGGTGGCCGCCGCCTCTTCCGCCGCCGGGCTCGGGGACTCAACACCGACAACATGGAGGCTGTAAAAACCTTCAATAGCGAGGTTGGTATTGCAGGGTTACCTCCCCTCCTGCCCACTCCGCCCCCGCGCCCAGGACGAGGCCGGCTTGAGGAGGGTGGGCACGGGCTGTACAGGGTGGGGCGAGTGGCGGCCTAGCTGTGTCCGTGGGGGGAGGGGTGTTTCTCCACCCCGGCGCCCCTCCCCCGAATGGGGGGCAGGGCTCGGGGAGGGCCGCCCGGGAGTGGAGGGAGGTTCCAGCTTCTCCACCACCCAGTGGCACGGCTGCGGGGTTTGGGGGGGAGGCCCCGCTGGGCCTTTCCCCAGGGGCTCCCAGCAGGTCTCTCGGGGTCAATTCTGCCGAGGCCTGGCCCGCCCACCTTTTCCCCTGAGCCTGCGGGATTTTAACTGCCCGCCGGACGTCACTGCAGAGACCTCCCCGGGGTCCTTAATGAGGCAGACACACACCGATTGGGGTAGTGCAGGAAGGGCACCTACCGGGCTGGTGATCTGTGGTCACAGTGCACGCAATGTTGATAATCGAGATACTGTTGGCTAGATAACCTGCCAACTAGGGACTTTAGCTAGGAGGATAGTTGGTCCGGGGGCAAAGTTAGTTTGTGATTCCTTATATTCTATCCCCCTCCGCCCCCAATCATCACGACGTAAAGACACAAATGGTAGGAAGAGGTCTGAGTCTGCATGGAGAGGGATGGTGCAGGGGAAGCATTTCCCGTAGGCTGATTCGCATGTCAGATCTAACATTAGATTTTTAACAAGTGGGTGTCCAGTTTTTACTAAACGAATTTAGTAGTTTGGAGGGAGTCAGGTTTTGTTAAAATACATTTTTTAAAAAATGAAAACTTCGATTTAAATATGCTCAATGCAAAAAATTAAACATAACAAGTACATGTCTACACAACCAGAATTATCCTCAACCTGTACGCCTTAGGAAAAAAAAATCTGATGTGATGTTAACTAAATTCACATAAATTTTATACGCTTACGATTTGTGAATACTAATACTTATTAGGTAGTATGTTTTAACAAAATCTTACTTACATCTTAACCAGACCTGCTGTCAGAATTCCAAGAGGACAGTACGTTTAAAATCTGTTTTACAATTTTGTTTTCTTCCTTTCATTCACATATATTCTCAGTCTCTTTCTTTAAGAATTGACATTTGGGAACCTTAGCAAGGGAGCTAAAAGTTAACATTCCTGTGATTTGGTTTCTACATGTTAATGTAGATAGCAATGACAGTTATGAAAACAAGCACTTTTTTGGTAAAGGATTTCCTTTTTAAGTACTAGATTTTTCTTTTCTTTTTTTTTTTTAACCACTTAAAAGATAATTAGAGCAATAGACTTTGGAACCTTTTAAATTTTATTTATGAATTTATAGTTGATAATTTGGGGCACCTAATAAAATTTGGTTCCACCTCACAATGCTGTATAGTGCATAAAGTCTGGAATAGGAAGTATTTAATGATACAATATGTTTCAATTCATTGTTAATACTTTCACATCTGTGTTGGAAAACAACCCTAAGTCTATGTAGCCTTTCCATTTGCTACATAGAGTGCTACAGCAGTAATAGAATGTTGAAGTTTTTAAAATTATTTTTAAAAATCCTGACTCTTCTACTGCAATCATGTATCCTCCACGAAGTTTTAAACAGGATCCCTTATGCGATAGATAGAAACAAGTGGTTAGCACACTGTGAGTTAGAGCACAGTGGCAGAGAAATCTTAACTGTTGGTTTTTCATTTTCATATTGACATTAAGGGGCCTACCATTTACATGGCCTTTCACCCTTACCTAGTGTTTACAGGAACTTGAGATTTGTGGTAGTAGTCTCATTTCAGTGTATGTAATGCACTCTTCTATCCCCCTGTGGATTTGAAATAATTTAAGAAAAAAACCTTTTATTTACTAATATGCTCACATTTCACCATTTTTGAAAAGTGAGGGTCGCCTAAAAGCAGTGGCAATACAGAGTTACAGACGAGTTGAGGAAGAGAAAAATATTCTAAGATGATTCATGAGAAGAATTTTTTTTGTTTTGTTTTAAACACAGAATACACATAATCTTATTGTCTTCCTGATTTTGAATATAGTTCCCGTGAATTTCTATAATGCTGATATGAAAATTTTGTCATAAGTAAGCATATAGTGGGAAATAGTTCAATAATTCTATTAAATCATGTTGCAAAGTACAAAACTTAAAAAGGAATTTGCGTAACAGGACTAGGAGAAAAGGATGTTTTAGAATGTTTACTTACAGTGAATTTGGCTATTAGAGGCAATTATCCTTGGGTTGAGCCCATCAGAACTCTTTCACACTTAAAGGTATCTGAAGCACTGAATTGTGAAGAAATTCGATTTGCTTTACAAGGCACCAAAATTTAGCCCTAAGCACAATTATTAATGTTTGTCAGTGAGGTATTTTGCTGCTTCACTTAAAATGTTTAAAATATGAAATGCTTAGTTTTTATGGCTTGCTAATTCTCAGGGTTTCAAGACCTCCCCCCCCCCCCGCCCCCCAGTTGGTTTGAAAAGGGAAACATGCCAGAGATTTTAGTTAAGAATAGCTTTTTAATCTGCAAACTCTGGATGAGTTTCATTCACAAAATCTCTGACCTTATGCAGATGTGCATTGAGTCTTGATTGTCTTGTCCCCCTCATCTCCATAATTTTTCAAAGGGGTTCTGTGACCTCCCTACCTTGTGTTCAAAATCACTAGCAGAAGATCCTTCACATGATAAATTATGGGTTAAAGGAGATTGTGGCTCAAAAGTTGATATTTAGGTGCCCACTGTGTTAGTTTTGTGGCAAAACTTAATTTCTAGTTAAGTGCCATCATTGCAATGAAAGAGTTAATTCCTTGACCACTGATGTCAATTCTGAAATGAAAGGAAGTTTGTCTGGATTGGAATATAAGACGCCCTGAGAGTCAATGTTTGACCTGAGCAGTTGACTCTAGAATTAATATTACAAGGTATGTTCTCCTTGCTGTCCTAAGATGGTAGCCTTGTTAGGGTTTAGTGTTCTCACCTCAGTTAAAAGGGTCTCCTATTGGTCTGCTTAGGTTTGTGTATTACTTGAGGACCACAGTTGATGACTGGATTGCAGCAGCTGTATGTGAGCTCCATATCTGTACTCTCTGTCCTTAGGAATGCTGCTGGGTGGAGGTCATTATAGTAGAGTTTTGCTTTTGAAAAGGGAAAAGAGAATAGCAATGCATGACCATTTCCTTAGGAAATTATAACTTAATTGGAGAGGCCACTTTCATAATATAGGAACTCCTAATATATGGAAAATGTAAGAATTTTTTACGTTGGTTATCCTTAGACAAGAAAGTGGTGGTGGATTTTACTTGTGTATTGGATTCTTCTTTTAATTTTTAAGCACTTAAAAAAAACATAGCCACAATATCATTTTCACACTGGTTAGTGGTCCTTTTTTTTTTTTTTTTTTTTTTTTTTTAAGATGCTTCGTGTAGCTAGTTTAAGTTACTGTGGTGGTTTTCCCTCATGATCCATTTCTCCTGCTGCTCTGAATAGGCCGAGTGGAAAAATATGTAGCACCAGGTATGTAGGTCTGGAATGTGTCAGGAAAATGACTGCAGTTTAATGTTTGGGTTTACCTTGGTTCATCAGTTCTGAGAGGATTCTAGTACCTTTTATCATCTGTAGGGTACCTGGATTCTTAGTGTTTTTGTCATATAGCTCTTTAAACTGTTTCAGGACGCATACTTTCCAGGCACTTTAACGCCCAGTACGTTTTCCTCTTCTACGCCTTGTCTTTTATATCAAAAATGAAATCCCAACTCTGTTTTACTCCATTTCCAATTTTGTATCTAAAGTGTTCATTTGCCCAACTGCAGGATTTTTACAATCTTTTCTACCAATACCTAGTAGTAGACATGGGTTGGTAGACAACAGTGGAAAAGAAAAAGTGAAGGGAGAAATAAAAAGCATGTGAGTTTTATTTTTGTGTATTTTCCCTTTGTGGTTCAGGAAAGGGAATTTATATGAAGCAGCTATAAAACACTGCATTTTCTTTCACTTGCATCTACCAGGGAGGGAGTGAGGGAAGGAGGGGGAGAGAGAGAGAGAGTCTGTCTCTCTCCCTCCCTCCCTCTCCTATTTAACTTGCCATTGGGAGTTTTGGTTAATTGTATTAAACAGACCATGTTTTTTGTTTCTGCCTTGTGAAAAGTCCCTTACAGGTGCGGCATAATTAGTGTTAGAGAGGAAGGAAGCCTTCACTAACCCCTCTCTAATGGTTTAGATCAGGGCTTTTCCACCTTGGCTCTGTTGATGTTTGGGGCTCGATAATTATTTGCTATGAGGAGCCATCCTGTGCATTGTCGTGTTGTTAAACAGCAACCCTGGCCTCTACCCACTATTGTGACAACCAGAAATGTCTCTGGGTATTACTGAATGTCTTGCAGGGCAAAATTGACCTTGGTTGAGAATCACTGATTTAGGTGTCCTATTAAACAGTCTTAAACACTCTATAGTTTACCTTCTAATGATTATTACTACAATTTTAAGTAATTAGTATTTGTCTTTCCCACCAGACTGTGAGTTCCATGAGGACAATGACCATATATTATCATTACTTTATTTCCTCAGTACATAGCACAGTGTCTTAACACATGGTATGCATTAAAGTAAAGATTTCTTGAATGGATGGGTGATACACTACATAGCTGAATGACTTAGACCAAGATAGTTAACATTGCTGGACATTTGGTTTTCTCCTCTGTAAAATAAATGACTGACTTTTTACCAATATTTAAAAATTTTAGGATATAAAGATAATTGAGATTGAAAATGATTTTTGAGACTATGATTTGAGAGTGTTACAGTCCTAATTATTCAAGATTAAATATAAAAAATTTTTGGCAAGGTTGAAATTTATGTGATATATATATATATATATATATATATATATTATAGCTCAACTGTTTTACTCTAAGCTCACATTGAGTTTGTTAGAATCATTTTGATTCGAATATAGGAGACATTTGTATTGCCTAGTATCCTAAATAGTCATATTTTATTATCACTTGCTCCTTTTTTTTAGAAGTATAGTTGGCTTAGAATTAGTGATAATGTTAATCCTTGTACATGGAATTGCAGATTGTCTTTTCTAGGGCCAGTTTTGCTGTTACTGGACAACTTCTAACTCATAATGGTGTGACAGAATGTAATCAACCTTGACCTTGAACACTGGCTGAGCTCCTAAGCTCTTAAGTGAGCTCATTGTATCTGGTTTTGTTTTCTCAACATCTTTCTCTACTCCTCTCTCTCAGGGATTGTGCCTCTCCTCCTGCTTGTACAGACTGCTTTTCCAGCAGCATGGACACAAGAAGCATAGTAAGATGATTATAACCCACATAAGGCAGGCCCTTTGGAAAATACTAGGTTTAAATTGGTACTGAAATGATGTCTTGATTATATGGGCAGTACTTGGGAAGCAGAATGAAGCTTTTCACTGAGACTATATTAGTAATCTTAGAACATGTAGGGAATATGTTGAATTTCATCACAAAAAATAAGCGAAAGAGAAGTTGTTTGCTTAATGTGAGTATAAATCATATATACTCTTGTTGCATTCTGCTTCACATAATTTTATTTTTTTGTAAAAGAAATATAACATTACCTATTTAACACGAGAAAATTGCAGACCTCGTAATTTGATGGTTGGAAATAAAATATCTTATATTTTGAGGAAGTTCTTCAAACTATAAGATGACAAATCATTGACACGCTATAGGAATGGAGAAACAACAATGACTAAATCAAGTATTTTGTTTTTTAATTGTAGAGGAGCAGAATTTTGGTAGAGGTACTACTATGAGAAATAAATGCTGATGAGAACAGTTTCTGTAGCCTGTGATTTCTTATCTGAGTTAATTCTGTCAAGTTTGATTGTTAATGTGATACATTTGCTCTTTCTGATTTTGATTATATGCATTTATTTTGTTTTTCTAATGCTGCTTTACAAGAGTTTCTGATAACACCATGTTTTAAACTCAGGGACAGGTTATGTAAATGTGTTACCGGATCTGCAGAAAGTCAAGAAATACCTTAGGACTTACATTACTCTGTTTAGTTGGAATGGGAAATATAGATTATTATTTCATGTTTTTAAAAGACAGTATGACTATTAAGTTAATACATGCCAAATTTGTTCTTAAAATAATTGTGCTATTTAAATAATTTATATAGATTGACTTGAAAGACCTGGGATTTTATTCATTCATTCATTTGTTCATTCATTTAACCAATACTTAATGAATGCTTACCATGTACCAGGCATTTCTTATCTGCTGGGATAGTGATAAACAAGACAAGCAAAAAGCTTATCCTCTTGGAGCTTGTGTTCTTGGAAATCTTTTGTGTGCAGGGACCTTGCTCAGAGCTAGTGAGGCTTGGGCAGGTTACTGACTTCAGTTGCCACTTTGCTAGGGACCAACTGGTCTGCTCTGTCTGTGGCACTTCTTTACAGGCTCAGTTCTGCCTGGTGGGTTTCAACATTTTGCTCAGTCCACATTGCTCATCTACTATTCAAAATAGAGATTGATTAAGTAGACTTACTTAAAGAAGAACTTGATTTTATGTTTTCAATAGTGGTCTATCATGTATGAAAAAAAATCTCCATTTGGCATTTTGAAATCATAACTCTTATACTATTAAGGATGTTTTCCTTTGTAAATGAGATATTAGTCTCTATATGCAAATGATTAAAATACTTAAGTGGTGACCAAACCTTTATGAATTTGGAAGAATGAATTAGTATTTTTACTTGTAAAGCAAACTTTTCCTTGATTTCAGTATATGTGCTAAAATTTGGTCGATCTCTCTCTCTTTCGATACATATATAGAGAGAGAAATATATAATACATTTCTCTATATATCTGTAGGTACATATATCTCTTTAACATTTAACTTATTTTCTGGATTTGATTCCTTGAGGCTCATTTGAATAGCTTGTGAGTAAAGGATGAAACGTTTGGACCATGTACTTTTTAGTCTGTAGAACTTGGGAAATGATATGAAGATCTTCGTGTACTGGGTCACAGTATCTAAAACAGCGGTGTCCAGCCTTTCGGCTTCCCTGGGCCACGTTGGAAGAAGAATTTTCTTGGGCCACACATAAATACACTAACGATAGCGGATGAGCTAAAAAGCAGTTAACAAAAAAAATCTCATAATGTTCTAAGAATTTGTGTTGGGCTGCATTCAGAGCCACCCTGGGCTGCAGGTTGCACATGCCTGATCTAAAAGATTGACACCAGTACAGCAGGAATTAGTTCAATGTTGTCAATTATATCTTAATTTTAAGAAAAGGTTGACCTAGTTAATGACTTCCTTTAATTTAGTAATGTTTTGATACTTAGTTTTATGGTAAAAAGAATAGTATTTGAGTTTATTGAAATGTTTGAAGTTATGGGTAAAAAGAATGTTGAATAAGTTAAAATTTTTACAAATCAAAACAGTTTATATATAGCACATATCTAGTTAATATACAGCTGTTCCCTGTGATGAAAAACTACATTGTATATTTTTGAAGTACTTTTAGTTATCAAACATTGCTAAAAGCGAGCCAGTGTAATACATAGCGTTCTATAATCTGCCCCTCTTTTTTCCCCAACCGTCATCGTGTTTCAGTGGATCATTAGGATGACCTTGTGAGAAAAGGATAGATGTGATCCCCACTTTACAGTTAAGGAAACTGAGGCCCACCATGTGTTTTCACCCAGGAAATGCAACTTTGTAAGTATTAGAATGTAGGATCCAGGTCTCAAACCCTGGTTGAGATATTTTTGTTACCTTTCTGTGTAAAGGAGAACCTCACTTGATTTTTCACAATTCCTTTTTTACTGGCATAATGTCCAAATATAAATTAACTTTATTTTTTCCCACTTTTTAAACTTTATTTTTACAACTTCAGATTTACAGAAAGGTTGGAAGAATTTTTGTGTACACTTCATCTTGATTCCTCTACTTAATTATGTTAACTCTCTTTGCCTTGTTCTCTCTCTACATGTACGTGAACACATGCAAACGGTTTTTCCAGAACATATTGAGAGTAAATTGCAATTCATGATATCTTTACTTCTAAATAAAAAAAACAAGGACATTTTCTTTATGTACCCATAGTACAGTTACCAAAATCAAGAAATTAATATTGGTGCAATGTAATTGTTGCAGACCTTATTCAGATTTCACTAATTGTACCATTAATGTCTGTAACAGAAAGAATAAATCCTTCGTTACACCTGGCGTTCACTTACTTATAGTGTCCTTTAGTGTGGAGCAGTTAGTTATTACTGTCTTGGTCTTTTTCAACCTTTATGATATTTGATGAGAATGAGCCAGTTATTTTTAGAATTCCCTAGATAGGGACTTGTCTGCCATTGTTTCTTGATTAGGTTTGGGTTATGCATTTTCGGCAGGAATACTCCAGAAGTGATACTGTGTCCCCTGGAAGCACTTGATGATCATGTATCCCATTAATAGGGATGTTAACTTTTTCCTGCAAAATTTTTTCATTGTAAAGTTACTGTTTTTCCCTTGGTAACAAGGATCTTAAGGGTAGATATTTTGAAACTATGCAAATACCTTATTACTCATCAAACTTTCACCCATTGGTTTTAGAATCCGTTTA
This sequence comes from Lyroderma lyra, assembly GCA_004026885.1. NCBI lineage: Eukaryota > Metazoa > Chordata > Mammalia > Chiroptera > Megadermatidae > Lyroderma > Lyroderma lyra. The sequence goes on from PVJL010001304.1 coordinate 121,231, forward strand.
GTTCTTGACTGAATCAGTACTAAGGTTAATGCTAAATGGTGATTTTCTAAGGCTTTTGTTTGTTTATTAGTTGGTATTCATTAAGAACCTTTCTTTCTCATTATTTATGCTTGCATGCATATCAGTATGAACTCAGGTTCTTTTCTGTTCATTGAGGTTTTCTGATGTTTAGATTGTCTCAGTTTTGACCAGCGAGAGCTTCAAGGTGGCTTTCTTTGACATGTATTTTTTGCGTATCCCTTACTTTCTTGTATAGTAAGATGTTCTCACACTAGCCCTGGAATCAGCCGTTTCTTTAAGAAGCCCTAGTTTCTTCTAGTGCAGTGGTTCTCAACCTGTGGGTCGCGACCCCTTTGGGGGTCGAATGACCCTTTCACAGGGGTCACCTAAGACCATCAGAAAACACGTATCAGATATGTACATTACGATTCATAACAATGGCAAAACTTCAGTTACGAAGTAGCAACGAAAATAATTTTATGGGTTTCACCACAACATGAGGAACTGTATTAAAGGGTCACGGCATTAGGAAGGTTGAGAACCACTGTTCTAGTGGGTATTTATTAATAACAGATTGAATTAGAGCTTATACATATATGTGAACATGCATATATGTGTATAGACACAGATTTTTATGTTTGTTATCCATTTATCTGCCTGTATAAAAAGCTGTGAGCTCATCATGATACCATTAGTTCCATCCCAACACTGTGTGGCTCCCCTTTCCAAATCTGTAATTTCTTCTGACAGTGAGAAAACTAGTTTCTGTTATCTGCAGTATATTGACTTACTATTTTATCAATCCTAAAATACATAGAAAGTAGTTTCAGAGTTGCTAAACCATATCTGTGAAAACAAACCTATTAACTAGAATTTAATATTTGTTTATAGTCCATTTTTTGTTTCGCTTTAGGGTATATAGTAAAAATGCTGTGTTCAAACATTGCGTCATTAGTTTTATTCCTTAAATGTAGGTTTGCTATTCATTTAAAATATAAATATAGTTAGGCTCAGTTTTTTCTGTTTGTATTTCATTTTGGTATTTTCCTCCATCATCATCCTTCTTATTTTTTTAAGTATGCAAAACATTAAACATAGACTTAACTTTCATCCTTCTTTATGTTTTGTTATCTTCAGCAGCATACATATGCTTTGGTTAAAAGCAACTTTTTTCTTACCATTCTTTATAACAGATAACAAGCCAAAACTTCAGAGGTTTAGATATGGAGAAAGTCTTAGGTGAAAGATCTCTTTCTAATAGTGGAGATTCTATTCATAGGTGAAAGTGTGTGTTCTAAAACTTGCAGTCTCTTGTGAATTGAATCACAGAGGTCAGTAGACTTTTTCTGTGGCGGTCCAGATAGTAAATATTTTAGGTTTTGTGGGCCACTTAAGTTCTTTCTTTGCATATTATTGTCTGCCTGTGACAATTCTTTTAAAATACAAAAACCATTTTTGGCTTGAAGGCCTACAAAAATAGGCCACAGACCATACTTTGCTGGCTCCTGTTGCAAACTCTGAAACCTGAGAACTTGATTAATAATAATATGCTACTTACAAGTTAGAATTAAAATTGAGCAGGAAAATACATTCCTTATAGGCTTTATAAGGCTTATTTTTAACATGAAAAACAAAACAACTTAAAAGACTGCATTATTGAAAATATTCAACAAATTTTTTGAGCAGTTAACCACTGTGCAGACATGTCTACATTTTAGAAATTTAACAAGTGTGCAAAGCAGACCAAAAACAAAACAAAACAAAGCAAAACAAAATCCCAACAAAACAATCATGCAAAAAAAAAAAAATCTTCCCCTCAAGTAGTTTACATTAAGTTTTTAATGTGTTGGTGTGTCCTGGAAATGCATGTTTATTGTTTTTTATTCATTTAGTTACGTTTTATCTACTAAAAGTTGCTTTCATCTAATTTAGAATGAGCATTCTTGAAAACTTAAAAAAAACAGCAGCGAGCAAGCTTAAAAGTTTGGCTCATTTCCCATCTCCTTTTTTGTGAAGTGATTTTTATTTGAAAATGATTTTTGATCATGATGTTTTCAATGTGTAGCTACACTAATTCTTATTAAGGAAGACAAGTATAATAAGTGATAAAAACTCATTAATTGGGACAGGGAACCTAGACTTACTTAATTTAGTGATAAGTACATGTGTATTATAGAATCTTTAAAAAAATGTTCAAGTCCTTAACAGCAATTCAACTAATCTTTTAAGGTTTTGATGAATAAATTAGAATGAGAATGATTCTTAAAATACTATCCATTGTGGAGAACCACTGTTAAAGTTGTCACTTACATAGTTTTATTAAAATAGGGAGAGTCAGGGGGAGTTCCCTGATGGTGTAGTGGCTTAAGGCTTCACCGCTGGCGCTGTCAGCGCTGTGGCCTGAGTTCGATTCCCAGCTAGGGAGCTACCCACATACCAAAAAAAAAAAAAAAAAAGAAATAGGGAGAGTCTCCTGATAATGCTGATTTTTTTTTACTTAATAAAAAGCTCAAGAACTGTATGCAGGTTATTTGTTTTGTCCCTGTCTAAATACTATCAACATTGTAGAATAAAAACATCCAAGTGAGTTTTTACCGTGTTAATATGTTTGTTTCTGAAATACTTCTGTCTTTGAGTAGTTTTTCTATAAATGTTTAATATCCCAGTGCCTTTTTAAAAAGTCTGTTGAGATGAGAGTAACTGGCTTTGTAAGGATTATTAACCTTTTTGGCGTTTTTATTTTTTACACCTACAAAAGTGGTGTTTATTTTTATAGGAATTTTTCTTGTTGAACAAAAATTTTCAAATTCTTGTTCCTATTCTGTTAGAGAGTTCAGAACCATTTTTAGAGGTCTCTCCCTGCTTAGGTGGCAATTACAAGAACAAGGGTTGTGACTAGTTTAGCTGAGCATATTGACATCCTAAAAGAGTTGGCCAGAGGCTATCACATCATTTCTTGTACTTTGATTCATTTGGAAAATCAAAGAATTGGAATTTTCAGACCTCTTAGAGCTGTACCATTAATGAGTCCAAATAATTCTGTGAGTACTTCCTTTATTTTGCTAATTCTTCAAGATTGACAGATAACTTTTTCATTCTATTTTAGTTACAATATTTTTAAATTGCTAGAATACATTAATAGCTCATGAAAATTTTAATGTAATAGCAACTAGTGGTTGGAAAGAATGCTAGAAAGTTGTTGCTGGTTGTTCAAGCTTCATTATTTATGCATATTTGCCATTTTTCAGGCATTGTATTCTGCAGAGTGGTTACCAGTATGAATTAGATACCTACATCTTTTTCCTCAGACAGCTTATATTCTAATAGGGTGGGGATGGTAGTAAATCACCAACCAGAGTTAGAAGAAGGTAATGTGATTATTGTGATGCAAAGAGTAGTGATATAGCCATTGTATACTGTGTATACACTCTTCTATGTATGTCATGATGTACACAGTATGAGGGAGAAGACATTGTTTGAGGCAAAAGATAAAATCATTTTCAAGGAAATACCAACTCTGAATTGGGGATAGAGTAGGGAGGAGTGATGGAAAACTAGGTAAGGCTTTTCTGATGGGGGCCTTCGTATACTATGCACAAGACCTCACTTAATCCCAAGAGAGTGGAGATTCCAAAGGGTTTTAAATAAAAGCACAAATTTTAAATCTGTGTTTTAGAAAGGTGGTTAGTATCTTCGTAGAGCAAGGCAGGGCCATGGAGGGATGAGGTTAACAGAAGATTAAAGTGGTACTGAGGAGATGAGGGACTCAACTAGAGTGATAAATAATGGGGAGAAGCAGAAGGGATGAATGAAAGAGAAATTTAGTAATAGTAAGGTGCTGGATATGAGGAAGAAGAGGGTGCTGCTAGGGCTTTGGCTGAGTGACCAGGTAGGTAAAATGGTATAGTCGCAATCAATACAGTAGGCAAATCAGAAGCAGAAAATCTTGAGGACGAAGATAATTTGGTGAGTTGGGTTGGATGGGGAGGTAATTTTTTCCACTTAGACTAAAAGCTCAATCTTCAGTATGGAAGAGACTAAAAGCTCGATCTTCAATATGGAAGAGACTAAAAGATCGATCTTCAGTATGGAAGGGGGATTGAAATCGCCCATCTCTCAACCAGCCAAAGACATATATTGTTACTGTTTTGTTGAATACAGTAGTAGCTTTGTACATATTGAAGTTTGGTATCCGTGGAACAGTTAAATGAAGGTTCCCACCTGGATATATATAATACGTGTCTATGTCAGGCACCCTGGAGAGAGTGGGCTAGAGAGAAAGATTTAGGAGAGGGTACAATTGTTCTGTCTAGGCAGATGGTATAGAGAAAGATGAGAAGCAAGCTCAGGGCAAAATCTTGTAGAATCTTAGATCTTCCTCGGTGTTTTTCTATTTTTAAGGTAAGGTTTTGGGCCTTTTTTCTGTCATACTGTATTTGCAAATATAAGGACACTTAAAAGCTACTCTGACTGGAAATGCTGGACTTTAAATTCAGCTTAAACAACCAAAGGTTCTTGTGTGCAATTAAAATTTAAGTAAATTGAATGATCTATGAATGAAAGTAAATATTTAAATTTTGTTTCATGAGTTATTAGAATTTCTTAACATTAAGCCTGCTCATTATTCAGCATTTTATTAGCTTCTTATAGTCCCATAATGCTTTACCTTAAATCTGTGTGTAGGAACCAGTTTATTGTGAACATGGAATTGTGGTGTATTTAAAGGCTGTCTCATTAGAAATAGAACCCGTATTTATTTGAGAAATTCCAGTTGATATGGTATGTAGGGATTTGTTATGAAGAGGATTTTAAAATAAATTATTATTATTGTTTTCATTTGGTCATTTCACTATTACTATTAATACTTCTAAAATTAAGAGTAGGTAAAATTTACATCTTTTCATTTTGATGTTTATAAAAACGGGAAAGAACTGAAATTAAGATGAATTGTTTGGATTCCAGGGAAAATTTAAACTGTGAAGTCATTTTTATATATGTGTTTCTTTGTATTTATATATTTTGTTTTCTCATGGAGAACTGTTTCTGTTCTCTTTGGTTTTAGAATAAGGTAAATAAAGACCATTACAGTCATGTTATGTATTTGTAGCTAGCTATAGGTATAACTAAAGTTTTGCGGTTCTGTGGTTGGGTTCCTTGTTTACTTCCATGCTTAAACTTGCTTTCCAGAAATTACAAATTTTAGACCTGAAAGACTTGTGATAGTGTATCATTTAACAGACTCATTCTATGGATGAAGAATCAAGATCCAGAGATGATAAAATATGTTCAGAGGCAGAGTTCATCAGAGGCATATAATATACTTAGTGCGAAATTAGAAAAATGTCTGCTCTCTGTGTCTCAGTTCATTTTGTTTTCATTTTTTCTGGATGGATGTTTTGAATAAGATTTTGGTAGTGTTTATGTGTGTTGCAGGTGGAGGAGGAATTGGTGATTTTTATGAGATTATTATCATTGCATGCTAATCCTGGGCCAGGATAAAGAATAATCTACTGTACTGCCATTCTCGCTCATAAAGTAGGTTGCTGTAGGACAACATGTATTCTTTTGCAAGGAAGTATTGTACAGTAACAGCCACTTAGCCACTAGCCAGCAGTTTTTTAGCAACTCAGTAAAAAAAGCCTTTGAGTACAAAGCTCACATATCCTTAGCATGTTTTTAATTTTCACATTCTAATAATGGTGGCTACTTTGTAACTACTTTCTTTAGATTTTCCTAGATTACTGATTAGAAGGCTCCTGGTACATGTTTACTAAAGCATGACAAGAATTAATATGGTTGCTGTCAGAGTAGGATGTGATAGATTATGGTTGGCAAGGAAGATGTCAATTCATTTAAAAAATGAGATTAGACAAGATAAGCTTTTGGCTTTCTTATTAAATATTAACCCTAATAAACAAGTTTTCTAATTAATTTTTCTTTGCTTTACTCATTTTGAAGATAGGGATAATGATGCTTTTCTTGATAACCTCTCAGAATTGGTTTAATATATAAATAAATACTGCTAGTTTTGAAATATTAAAAAATTTGGTTTGAGTATATAGTTATAAAATAATTTTATGAAGTATTTGGAAATCTAAGGAATACTAGTTCTAATATTCTTGGTTTCTGAAAGTAAAATTTTTCTGAAATAGCTTTCTTAGAGAAAAACTACATCATACTAAGGAAAAGTAATTTAAAATAAAGCCCCACCTGGGATCTTTTAGTATCATCAACTATCTCTGTTGCCCTGTACTTTCATAGTACAGCAGAATTTTAATATTAGATAAAAGTTTTGGCAAGCCTGAGTATAAAGAAAGTGCTAGATTATATTCAGCTTATTTTCTAAATTGGAAAAATAATTGACCAATACCTTTGAATAGCAGAAAGTAACAAAATACCATGATGTATTTTGGATCAATAATATTACTCATTGATATTTATAAGAATTTTAGTGTTTTACTGATTCTAGCAAGGCCTTTAAGAAAATCAATCTTAAAACAGTTATGAGAAGGATAACTTTGCATCAGAATGTATAGTTTAAAGTATTTCACATATAATACATACAGGTATTTACAATATTTATATATACCTAGACACATACAGAAAATGCTGGAAGGCAGCCTACCAGCCTTTAAACAATGGTTATTTCCTAAGAGAGCATTGAGTAGATGGGGTGCAGTGAATGAGCACTTTTAGTATTTGGAATCTTTCACATACTGCTTTTGTAACACTTCCCTCAAACTCAAAATACTGTGTTTTAGCTTTTGGGAGAAGGATGGAGTTCGTCTATTTGAATATTTGAATTAAATCTTTTAGAGAAAGTGAGTTTCCTTGTTAAGAGTTGGAAGATTATGAAACCTTGTTGAGGATTGCTTAAATTCATATTTTAATGAAATTTATTTAGCTCTTACTTGTAAACTTCATAATCTGATGTTTTGATTAAAGTCTTGGTCATTAGTTAGGTTGATACTATTAAGTGGTATGTGTCCACAGTCATGTACCATCTTACTCAGCCATTCCATTGTGTATGTTTCTATGTTAAGTTGGTAGTTAGCTGGTGGACTTTTTTTGGTCTTGTTTTAGGAAAATGTGTGTCTTGATAGTCAGAAGAACTGGGTTTGAGACGTGGTTCTGTAGCTTATTGCCAGTTTGAATTTAGTTAAATCACTTAGCCTAAGTTTATATATCTATAAAATGAGAATAATAAATATTAGTTGATATAAGTGATACAGTGTTTGTGATAGTGCTTAATAATTAACAGTACCATAGAGATGAAAAGTAGTATTTATTATTATCCTTTATTTTGCTACTGTGTATCTCTTTTTTTAGTCTTTGTAGTTGTCGCTCTTATTTCTGAAATGATTTTACCCTAAAGCCTAGTAGGTTCTTGTTCTACTTATCCTCTCTTTGATATTTGGTCTTCACTATTCTGTATCTCTTCAACTGTTACCTCTTCAGGAGTGACTTTTATTTTTTGCTTTTCTCTTCTCGGATACAGTCCTGTATCTTCTTGGCATTTTGTGTACGTGTGCTCATGAAACAGTATTCTAATCACCCCAAATTTAAACTTGTTTTTCTTCCACAAACTTCTTTCTTTTAGACTTTTAGACTTTCTCTTTGTCGGTAGTATAATCATATTCCCAGTCAGACCTGAAAACTGGCAATTTTCCTAGGTGCCTCTCTTTTGTCTATGTCTTTTCAGTTATGAAATCCAGTGAATTGTTTTAAAAAATATGTTTTGCATCTTTCATTTTTTTTAATTTTCAACATAAAATAATGAGTTTTAATACTTTAGTCTATGTCCGTATCAGTTCCCCTTTGGTTTAAATGTACTTATCATATACATTGCATATATGCAGTACTATGCAACAGGATTTACTGTATGCAAAGCTATACACACACACACACACACACTCTCTCTCTCTCTCTCTCTCTCTCTCTCTCTCTCTCTCTCTCTGTCTCACTCACTCACTCACTCACTCACTCACTCACTCTCCCATCTGTGTCTTCTTTCTGGTACTCAGTGATTTTTCAGTAGGAAACCACAGCATTCTGTTGAGATTTTAATGTATTCCTATTAGGAAATAGCCACTTCTCCTAATTTTTTTGAAAATTACTGTTTGTAAAGAGATTTACTGATGATTGTGTTACAAATGTAAGTAGTTTGGAAGCAGAATCACCACTGTAACAGGAATGCTCTATTTCCAGTCATCCCATTTTACTTCCGTTTTCTTTATTAAACCTTTTCTCTGTTGTTTCCAAATAGATGTACATTTCATTTGTCTTTATACCTCCCCTATTAACTTTTTTTTTATTTTTTATTTTTTTGGCACTAAATTATACCGTGTATTCTTGTTTTCTTGAGACAAAGTCTTCAGGTCCTCATGGATTCCCCAAATTTTACATACCACTTTAGTATACAAGAACTGTCTAGAAAATATCTAGCCCTGTAATATGAAAAATTATATGGCTGGATTTTTTCTGGACAGCCCTCGTATTCCTCCTCTGTTAAATGCCATCTCGGAAAGTGAGGGGAGGACAACAAAGGTGCTGAGCCACTATGGTTACGTAAATTGTTTCCCCATACCCCAACTTCTTAATGTACACACATCAAGTTAGTATCCCCATAAAATTACCTGTGATTACATTTTAGAGACCATTGGGATCATTATGAATCGGCACAACTGACAGTGGCAAATCTCAGAATACAAAGAATCCCCTATATTATAATAATGGTATGTCTGTGACCCTCTCCCCATCCACTCGAGTAGATGGTCAGTTATTGTCATGTTGTTATTTTGTTCTGAAGGGCTTAATATTGTGTGTACCTACTGTAGTTACTCAATGGATGTTGGTTTGATTTAAGTCACCGTTTAGCATTGACCTATTAATCAGTTGAATTTGGCTTTGTATGTTCCAGTTCTTTATTTGTTTTTAGTTGATTTTACCTTGATAATAAAACTTGATTGATATGAGTAAGAATATTGTGCTTATGATTAATTCTCAAAATAAATTTGAAAATCAAATATCAAGATGATTAGTATACATTATAAATTGTATTGAGGGAACAGTAAGAGAAATGCATATTATCACTTGTGACTTTGACATTCTACTTCTTTGAGCAAAATGAATTTATTGCGTTGAAGTGTATTTAGATATGAGGAAGCTGGATAAATTTATTTTGCTAGCTTATCTGATTACCTTTGGAACCCACTAAGCTACTTTATCAAAGTTAAATCAGCATATATTTGAATACCTCATATGTGTAAAGAGTTGTTTCAGACGTTGTGGAAGAGAGAGATATGTCATGTATATATATATAAAACAAGTTTCATGTAACGTTAGTCAGCATACTTTATTTTATTTTTTTGTTCGATTTTAATTGGGCTAGAATTACTTCGAGAAAGTTTTCATGTAGTGGGTTAGGTTACATCATGGTTTAAAGAAAAGCTAAAGACCATTCTAGGTAGAAAAAATGAGAAGAAATAGCAAAAGAAATGTGTGGTAGGACTTTTGTTCTTTTTAATTTTAAGAAAATTGTATATGCCTAATACGTTATACCCATTTGATACAACATTTTTCTGAAGATTTTTCCTGATCTTGTTTTTGCATTTAATTCTTACATATATAAAGTTGTCATTATTGCAGATAATTTATATTTGTCATGTAACTTAGACATGTTCATATTTGTACATTAGTTATATGTTTATTAGAATAACTTTCTTTTAGTATACCTTACAAAATCTTCCTGGACGTTATTTTTAACTCTCATAAAATGTTGACTTAAAAGAAATCGTAATTATGGCCTTTTGCTTAAAATACATAGTCGTTAATATTTTATAGCTCTTGTGTTTAATATCACACAGTAGAGTTTTCTTGCACATACTGTAAATTTTTTGTAGTTCGAAAATTTTTTATTTATTTTGTCATTTCTCTATCTGATGAAAACTTCTGTCTTTGCATTTATTTCACGAGTTTTCCTTCTTTATCTCACTGAGGATAATTATAACTTTTTAACAGTCTTTGGTAATTCATTACCAATGTCATCGTGGGGTTGGCATCTGTTGATTTTCTCTCTTCCTGAGCAGTGTGGACAGATACTTTGTGCATGCATGTGCGTGCATCTGCCTGGTGCACGAAGTGTGGCTTGGTATTGTAGGATCGCGGTAAATCCTGTGAAGAATGCTGATGTTAGTTTAGCAGGGATTCCACTTGGATATGTTCAGATGCAAGTGGCTTTTTGTGTTTGCAGTGTCACTTCAGTTTTCAAAGCATTTATTTTGCAGTTTAGGCGCGCCCAGCATCTGTGCCACTGAGGAATTAGTCTTCAGGCATTGAGTTTACACAGATTTTAGTTCTCAGAGTCTTTTCTGAGCTTCTTTGTATCTGTTTCACGCAGGCATCATCCTGGGATGAGCCCAGAACTTAGAGAGAGAGAGAGATGGATGAAGAAGACTCTACCATATTTTTGGATAATAGGGGCCACTTTTTCCTGGTTCCTCTTTCTGTAGATGACTTTTCTCTTGGGTTTTAGGTGCTGGTGTGACTGCCCTCCAACCCTTCGAAGAGCCGGGGAGAAAAGGAATAGTGGGGAATGGAGATTTCCCTCCCCCACAAAGCATGGAGGGGTCGCTTTGGCTAGACAAAGGGAGTTCCCCCTAGTGGTTTTGCTCCTAGTATTGGCTGCAACTTTTGATTCTGTCAACTCTGGGATCAAAGCAAAGAGATAATAGAGGAGCATGAAACACTACAGAATTTACCTCAACACTCACATACAACCTCCTCCCCTTCCATCACTGGTCATTATTCAAGTTTGACTCCATCCAGTCTGCAGTTGACTTGCTGTTTTACATTACAGAGTCCTGAGGTAGTTGCTTTTGTAGGCTGGAGTTTTAGTTGTTATCAGTGGGAGAGAGTTTGTAGTTGGCTTGCTGTAACTCCTATGTGTACTTTTTGAAGAGTATTTTTTAACCCTCTTTATTTCAAAGTATTGGAAAAGATGTGAATTTGTGCATTGAATTAAAAAGACAATGCAAGTAATTTTTTGTGGCCTAAATTTAGTTCTTTATCTGGTGTTTTTTTAGGGGGAGAATTGTTTATAATTTTGCTTTATTAGCAGTTTTAAACTAATTGGATTCTAAAATAAGTAGCTTCCTTTTTAACAGTATTCAAAATTGTAATATTAACCTTAGACACACCTGCCATGCTTGAGAAATAGGATATTCTGCATATTAATAATAGAAAAGGTTAATTATTTATGTAAATATGCTTGTAACCCACAGAAGAGGATAATTAGTTATAAAGCATGCAAACATTTATATTTGTCATAATAACGTTATTCATTTTATGTCAAATTCTGGCCTATTTCCCTTTTACTTTTTTTTTTTTTTTTTTTTTCCTTTTACTGTTTTTTGACTAGAAGATTTCACCCCCTCAAAGCATGGTATATAGATAGGTTTATTCTTACCAGACAGATGTTTGCATAATTCAGATTTATAATTTTAAGAAAACAAGACACTTTTCTTTATATATTTGTATTTTTATAAAAAGGGATTCTGGATTTGAGATTTTGAGAAAGATGTATACTTTTGTGTATTCTTCACCAAATAACTTTGTGTATTACCTTCATTGTGTACGTAACTGCACTTTCAAACTGTGTCTATTTGGTTTTTAGAATATTGTCTGTCTCCAAAAGCACCGTATCAGTTAGTTCCACGAGGACAGAGACGTTGTCTGCCTGTTCTTTTGGATCCATAATGCCTGGCACTAATGAGTGTATTTGGGATATGTGATGAATTGTTGGATTATAGATGATTTATATTTCTCTTGTCTTTGTGCTTTTTTGTATTTTCAAATTTTTTACTACTGAAATATTTTTATAACTAGATGAAAAAGTATAAGTTTTTTTTAAAGAGTTATTTCTGTGTTCACTCACTGTTTTTTAAGCATCATAACATTTCAGATTGTGTTTTGGTGTTTATAACTACATAAGGTCTTATTTTTTTCAAAGATGCATTTGCAAGTTTGTTCTGAAGTTTTCATGGTAATACATTACTTAGTATTATTTGAAAACTGTGCCTTTGTGGGTCCTCGCAGAATATCTGTAACATATCCATGCAGAATACCTCGTTTTTGACTTGATGAAGTTTACAATAAGGTATATTGGTTCTCAGGTATTGAAGTTGGTAAATGATAATGCCCTCTTTAAAAAATTATATTTATTGGGTTAACATTGGTTAATAATAGAATTTTCAGGTGCACAACATTATAATTCAACATCTGTATACTCTGTTGTGTGCTCACCATCCATTGCCATCCATTTGACTCCCTTTACCCTTCCTCCATCCCCCTTCATCCTTGGTAACCACCATTCTGTTGTCTGTATGAGTTTTTGTTAGTTCATTACATTTTGTTTGGTATTCTACACTTGAGTAAAATCATATGGTTTTTGTCCTTTTTATATGACTCATTTCACTTCGCATAATCTTCTCAGATGGATCTTGCAATAGCAAATGGCCATTATTTCATCTTTTTTATGACTAAGTAGTATTTCATTGTATAGATAGAGCACATCTTTATCCAGCCATCTCTTGGTGGACACTTAGATTGTTTCCATTGTAACTAATGGAACTTGGCTATTGTAACTAATGTTGCAGTGAATGTAGGGGTGCATATATTTCTATGAACGTGTTTTTTATATTTTCTGGGTAAATACAGTATGCTCTTTAAAATGACTATCTGTGAAACAAGTCCAATTTTTATTATTCCTATATGCAAAATAGTGAATTTCTATTTTTACTTTAAAGTTATTTATGAAAAAGCAGAGAAATATTTTATTTTTAAAATTTAATTGCTACTTTCAATTATAAAAATTTTCACAAAAGTATTTATGAAAATTTAAAAATTTATATAGTCAAATTAGAACATGAAGAGGAGTATTCATAGCTTCGTTCTACTGTATTAATTTTCTGTTGCTGTGTAATACATTGCCATGAACTTAGCTTGTGGCTTAAAGCACCAGACAAGGGCTGTCCAGAAAAAAATCCAACAATAAATGCCTCTATTTTTTATATTACATGGCTGGATACTTTCTGGAATTTCATGGATACAGCCCTCGTATATATATTTCACAATGTCCCGTGGTCAGGATCCAGGCACTGGTTAGCTGGGTTCTCTGCTGATGGTCTCACCAGATTGCAGTCATAGTGTGAGCTAGTAGTACTCTTATTTGAGACATGGGTTCCTCTTCCAGGCTCATTCAAGTGTTGGCTGAGAGAGTTCCTTACTATTTCTTGTAAGACTGAGGTCTCTAGTTTGTTAGCTGTGGGCTAGGGATTACTCTCAGTTCCTAGCCGCCACCCTCAGGTCCTAGTGGCCATGTGGCTCTCTCGCGTGTATCCTCACATGGCAGTGAGAGAGACCTAGTTTTTTGGTGTCTCTTCTTATAAGGATACTAATCCTGTGGGATCAAGCCTCCCACTATTAATGACCCCATTAACCTTAATTTCCTCCATAAAGACCCTATTCCCAAATGTAGTGACATTAGTGGTTGGGACTTCAAACTTATTTTGTGGGGCAGTGTTGGCAAGTGGAGTTAGAATGAGACTGTATTAAAATACAATTATATTTTTCAAAGTAACATATGCATGTAAAAATTTTTAAGTACAAAAGATATTTTACTGGAAGCTCTTCTTTCTCTCCCTATGCTGGATCCCCAAAGAGAACAGTGTTTTAGTTCTTAACACTTCAGTTCTGATAATGATTACCTTCATGTCACTAAGTGATATTTTTATACCAGTGCTTCTTAAATGGTCAACTTTAGACATTATTTACTTACCTTTTTGCAAGAATAGGTGAAGCATTGGTTCATTTGTGCTCCTCTTGCCCTCTGTAATACCTTGGTTTTGAGTGGTGGGCCTCTGGAATTCTGCAGGGGAAATTATTTTCCTCTTGAGCTGTCTCATTTATCTGGCTTGAGTAGGCCTCTTTGTTTTCATCAATTACCAATCCTTACCACATTTCCATTTTCTGGAAACTTGCACATCGTGTCTGCTGATTGTACTCCTCTCCCCATTCTGCTTTTCATTGTGAGTAGTTCCATCTTTAAAAAATTTTATTTCGTTATTGTTCTCCCAATAGAAGGGAGAAAAAAATGGCTATAGTCAGCATGCTATCTTGAAAGTGGCAGGATTTGTTGGTTCTAAGAACTTTTGTGATAACCTGGTTTTCTGATTTCTTTGGAGATAGGAAGGATCCTAAGTAGTACCATCAGGTCTTTAAAGAACCATTGTTGGGGGAAATGAATTGGCTCCGATTACCATTTTTGTTACTTTAGGTTCATACTTAAGGTAAAACTTTGAATGCATAAGATTAATCTGTAAATGAGCAAGATTTTACCCAAATTTGATGGTTCTCTGGGGGACATCAGATAGCACATTTTTGGTTGGGCTTTTCCAAGGTCCTAGGAGAATTTATTTAATACTGCTCAAGTTGGAAATGGCACGGATTTTTAAACTGAAGAGTTTGCTTGAAACAAGAAGCATGGAGTACGACATTTTGTTAAGTTTGGGTAACAAGCCTCACTGAGTGTGTAGATGAGGGAGTGCATTAATATGCTGTCTAGGGATGTGAGATTGCAGTGTTTATTTTTTAAAAAAATGAACATTTGTAGTACTGAGAAACATTGCCCAAATTTATCAGTTGGCCTTTTTTTGTATAAAAAATTTGTTGGAACACACCCTGCCCGTTTATATATGAATTGTCCATGACTGCTTGCTTGCTTTTACAGGGTTTAGTGTGCTAGACACCTTGTGGCCTCTGGAGCCTAAAATATTTACTGTGCTGACTCCTGGCCTAGTCATTAATCATCAACTTTAAAAATCTTCATTAGAAATGCAAGTTTTTTTGGAGGAGTAGCCAGCGGCAGCTGAGATATCTTTGTTTAGGTGAAAGATTCCTCTACCCTTAATTAAAGTCATTAGATACTGATTTGATTTGATTTGAAGAAGTTGGTTTCACATTTGACATGGTGCCTCTAGGTGACTATAGAAATTTTAAAATATTACTATTTCAGAGAGCACTTTTCAGTGTACCTAACAGGAGTTGAATCATAAAGAATGAACTAATTTGACTGAAAACCCATGGTATTGTTGTCTTTCCTTTGAAATTGATAGCCAAAGGAAGGGGCAGGTCAAGACTGGAGCTTCATTTCAGTCACTAGGGTCAGATGGATAGAGTTTGTGTAAGTGAAGAATAGTTCACATGGCATTAGATAACATTAGAAAATATGGATAGCATATGAGGGGAAAGCTCAGATTTGGAAAGCAGAGTTTAGACACAGCAGGCATCAGCAGCCTTAAAAAATGAAATAGTCTTAACTGAAGGAATAATTTGGGGGGACAGAGTAACAGGATCAGCAGCTACTTTAGACTTTGGAAAAGAGTAGTGGGAGCCAGACCCCAAGAAATAAATAGATAGTGAGATTAACACCTGTTTTATTAGAGGACTGCGTATCTGGAGAGCCCAGTCTCAGAGAGCGTGCTGCTGGGGTCTTCCGACTCTGGCATGAAGATGGGCATCTTCAGGCGAAGGAGAAGAAAGGTCCCAGAGTCTGCTTTCATTCTTCTCCATCATTTCTCAGTGTAAAACCATGATGGGTGTCCTAGATCAAAATTTGAGAACACAGAATTACATTCCCAGTTCTTGGTGGCAAATTGATATATCTCATTAGAATGCATGTTGGAATGAAGCTTGGTACTTCCCAATGGCAGTGTTATAGCAGTATTAATAAGTTATCAATTGGATAATACAGGTTTATTATAGAATGCTGGCTGTGTATCAGGCATGGTCATAACCTGTGAATCTAAAGATTAAATATAGTGTCTTCATATACATAGAATTATTTATAGAAGTTTTAAAGAATCTTCAAATGGGCTAGCAGCACATTTCATCACTATTTTCTTTTTCTAAAATACTGATGTTCTAGTGACTTAATAAAATTGTCAACAGATAGTCTTTGATGGAGGCCCTAGAGCAGTGGTTCCCAACCTTTTTCCACATGTGTACCCCTTTCCAACCCATTTCTATAAATTGTCCCCCTTGATTTTAAAACAGCTGTTTTAAAATATTGACACTTGTTCATTCCCTATCTTAATGTAAAATTGTGCAAATGGGTATTAAGTTAGGAAAGAAAAATTACTGCACTCAAAATACAAACCAAAGATTTAATTTTACAGTATTCCTAACACAATTAAATGTTGATAATGATGATCAAGTATTTAAACATTAAATTAAAAAAGTACTTGAATCACGATTAAAGACAATGCACTTACTTTTACTCAGTCAATAAATAAACTGAATCAAACAGTCTGGCTACAGATGTGGATGTATTTGTATGTTTGGGGAAGTCTAGAAATGTCACAAATGGATTGTCCTGAAACTGGGTAATGACTGTAGAAGAGCCATTTGGGGGAGAGGTACACAGCCACACCGCTCACCAATCATCATTCGCTAAGGTGATCTAATTTTGAAGTGTCTCCATTAACAGTGATTCAAACTTAACATACATTGTTCTTTAATGTTTTGCATTTTTTTACTTTACTTAATTTTTGCCATTACGGATTATTTTTTGTGTACCCCTGAATGGCCCAGATGTACCCCCGGGGGTATGCATACCACCACTTGGGAACCGATGTCCTAGAGCAGTGGTTCTCAGCCTGTGGCTAGCGACTCCTTTGGGGGTCGAATGACCCTTTCACAGGGGTCACCTAAGACCATCAGAAAACACCTATCAGATATTTACATGACGATTCATAACAGTAGCAAATTATAGTTATGAAGTAGCAACAAAAATAATGTTATGGGGGTCACCGCAACATGAGGAACTGTATTACAGGGTCGTGGCGTCAGGAAGGTTGAGAACCACTGTCCTAGCAGATTGAGTTTGATGCTGCGTATCAAGCAAGGGTGGAATCTAAAGAACACTTAAATTTGGAGACAGAAATGAAATGGAAGGCCACAGAATAGAATGGAAGGAAAATTGGGTGTTGACAAATTTGTCTCAAGTCGTGCTGGGTTCACACTAGTTCCTTAAATGTACAAATTGATACTCCACCTACTTCAAAAAGAACTTTGAAGAATTTTAGCAAAATTAATCATAGTTAAAATAGATTTTATTTTTCTGTACAACAGAAAAATAAATATAGCAATAGTCAAATATAGCAGAGTAGATGTTAATAGACATTTGAGGTGTGTGTTCAGAGTAGTAAACATCAGCAAGATCCCTAGAAGCGAAGGCACAGGAAGGGGAAACATGTTAAATTATCTTTTTTTTTTTTTTTTTGATATAAAGTTAACACCTGGCAATTAGTTGAGGCATTCTCCTGTTCATGAAAATATACTTCGTGAGTTCTCGTGTAAGGGTAGAGGTAATTATTTCTTTAACAGGTTGATAAAAGACAGTACTCTAGGGCAGCAGTGTCCAACCTTTTGGCTTCCCTGGGCCACACTGGAAAAAGAATTGTCTTGAGCCACACATAAAATACACCAACACTAATGATAGCTGATGAGCACAAAAAAAGGTCGCAAAAAAATTTCCTAATGTTTTAAGAATTTGTCTTGCTGCATTCAGAGCCTTCCTGGGTCACAGGTTGGACATGTTCTAGGGGGAATTTTTTTAAATCAGTCTTTATAAGTTAATGACAATATTAAGTTTTAGTATAGACATTTGGTGAGGAATTAGATGAAATCTATGCCAGTTTTCTGATGATCAGATTTAATAAAGAAATGAGATTTTTGAGAACCTAGAAAAATAGTAGAAAGCATATGTATTAAGTTTATCTTTTGAAAAGTACAAAATTACTCAGTATTTCTGAGTAGTACCTTAAGTTTATGCAGTAGATGCATTTTTGAAAGGGGTTCTCTGATGAGAGCTGACTTTTCAGACTTGAAAATGTTTTACAAGTCTAAATTATATTTCCCCTATCTTGTTGCCCATCCCTCCTGCAAAGAAAAAGAAAGGAAAACTTTGGTGTGCTGAAATATGAAATAAGGCTTGGTTGAAACGTCACAGCTTTACTACCACACAAATAAAAGAAGTAATATGTTGTCAACCATAGGAAGAACCTAATACATCTTCATTGCCCTAGTAATATAAATTCCTATAGAAAGGCCCTTCAAGTAGCTGAGTGAATAAATGTTTGATGGATTTTAATTTTAATAATGGCTAACCCTGTTGAGCTACTTACTGTGTTCTAAAAGCTTTATGTGTGATACTTCTGTGAAATGAGTATTGTTTTTATTTTGTAAATGAGAAAACTAAGAGTCACAGGTTTAGCAATTTGTAATAAGACATAGTTGGAATTCAGATCCAGGTTTTCTGTGTAAAGCTTGTGCAATGCTGCTTTTGTTCATTTTAATTTCTTAATAAGTAAGCTATCTCTACTGGACACAGAGGATACTGTTTGGAGCAAAGGAAAAAAATCTAAACAGGCAGAGCTTCATCCTTAGAACTTAATTAACTACTCTCTAGTACAGGAGTGTCCAACCTTTTGGTGTCTCTGGGCCACTTTGGAAGAATTGTCTTGGGCCACATATAAAATACACTAACACTAATGATAGTTGATGAGCTTAAAAAAAAAGCTCACACACAAAGAATCTCATAATGTTTTAAGAATTTGTGTTGGGCTGCATTCAAAGCTGTCCTGGGCCGCCAGTTGGACATGCCTGCTCTAGTAGAGGAGGACAGGAGTGAATCTCAGCGTGCAGCAGCCTGGGCCTGCTAAGAAATTGGTTGCTTTACACGGCCTGCTATAAGCACTAAAGAGTGTGTTGGTGTTATTTGCACCTAGTCAGTAGACTGGCATATGAGTAGGAATTGAGGCTGCAAGTACATTAAAAGTCCCTTGAGTTTGACAGAGATAGCTTCTTAAAGAGTGTGAAGAGATCCTAACCCTGGTTGGGAAGTATGAGTAGGTTAGAACCTCTATGGGAACTTTAAGGGAAGGATAGGATGTTTGACTTCAGCTTGGACAGGTCTCGGTGTATAGTTACCCTCTTACTAACTTAAACTGCATCCTCTGTCTTTTATTAATACTCAAGTATTAAATGACCATACAGGTAAATTCAGATTACTACAGCAGATGCTTCGGAGATGAATGTCAGGCGGTGAGAGCATACAAGGAGGTTTTGATTTGGTTGGGGTGGTGGTGGTAGGAAAGGCTTTTCCTCATTAGGTGATGCTTCAGCTAGGATGGATGAGAAAACATTAATTAGTGGGAAGGCCTGGTGGCGTGTGTTGCAAATAGAGAGTAAAAGCCTATTTCCAAGGCTCTGTGTTAGGGAACCACAAAAGATTATTATCCCTGGAGCAGAGGGCTGGGGGGAACTCATGAGGTGAGATAAAACCGGAAAGGCAGACAGGAGTTAGATCAGACAGGGTCTTGTATATATAGCTTTTTGTGTTTATCCAAAGAGTGGGAAGTCATTGACCTTTTTAAGGGGTAGAAAGAATGGGTGAGTGTTAATCACATGCTCAGATTAGTTTTTGAATATACCACACCCATGTAGATGGTGTTCTCTATATGAGAGATAAAGGTCATTTGAACTGCAGTTGTGGTTGGAGGAGGAAGAAGAAACAAATATGGGGGAAACTGGGTAAAAATCAATAGAATTCAGTGATGAATAACTTATAAGGGGTGGTGGAGCAAAAGCTATAGAAGCCTCCCTGATTTCCAGCTTGATTAGCCAACAAATTTGGTTTAATTTGCTTTTAAAGTGCACATTTTGCAGTATTGTAATGGGCAAAGCTTAGTTTCCAGATTTGTGTTTAATGTCTTAGAGCATTATTGTTAAAATGTAAGCATCACTTGAGTACAATGCAAGTTTTAATCAATATTCATTTAAACTTGGTTACTGTTTCCTAATTCCCCACTTTGCCTTTAACTGTTTTCTGTCTAAGCAATATTATCCTTTGCTTATATGAGAAATTTCACAACAAAAATTTTTGGAGAAAGGGGATTATTGCTAAACATTATATCCCTTGATTTCAAAAAAGTTTTATTCAGATAGAATTCACACACCATATATAGTTAACCAATTTAAAGTGTATAATTCAGTGGTTTTTAGTATGGTTGTCCAACCATCACCACATTCAATTTTGGAATAATTTCATGACCTTGAAAAGAAATACAGTACCCATTAGTAGTCACTTTTCATTTCTCCTCACCTCCCCCAGTTGTAGATGGTCATGAATAGATTTGTCTTTTGTGGACATTTTATGTAAATGTAATTCTGTAATACCGAGTTTTTTTAATAGGGCCTTTTTAGTGTATTTAAGGTTCATCTATTTTGTAGCGTGTATCAGTACTTCCTTTTTCATAGCTTATATTTCACTGAATGGTTATAACACATTTTGTTATAATATAATGTTCATCAGTTCGTGGACATTTGGGTGGTTTCCATCCACTTTTTAAATGAATTTTTATGAATAATGTTGCAGTGACCATTTGTCTACAGATTTTTATGTGAACATACGCTTTCAGCTTTCTTGAGTAGATAACGTGTATACTTGGGAATGGGGTTGCTGGGTCATATATGTTAACTATGTTTCACTTTTTGAGGAACTGCCAGACTGTTTTTCTAAAGCTGCCGTACCATTTTACATTCCTACCAGCCATGTATAAGGGTTCCAGTTTTTCTGCATCCTGCTAACACTTGTTCTTTTTGACTATAAGCAGGTGTGAAGTGAACCTCATTGTGGTTTTGAATTGCATTTCCCTGATGACTAATAATGTTCAACTTGATTTTTAAAAGAAAGGCAGAACTTTGATTTCATTGAGAATATGAATTTAGAAATGTTTGGTAATTTCATGTAATTGCTGAGAGATAATTAGTTTTGCTGAATTTAAAATTTGTTCTTTTCTTCTCATCAGTTATATTCCCTGAATGACTATAAACCACCAATTTCTAAAGCCAAAATGACCCAAATTACTAAGGCAGCCATCAAAGCTATTAAGGTGAGTAATAAATTTACTCTTGTGTTTTCAAAAGGGAATACTACACTAATATTTTGGAGGTGACATGATTGTTACAAATTATTTATTTTCTTCTTTTTTACAAAGTTAATACATGTTCATGGGAAGAACACAAAAATGAAAATCTGTCCCCTGCAAACTCTCCCCCCTAGAGATAAACACACAACATTTTAATAAATATCCTTCCATAAACTTTGAACCATTTATTTTTCCTTGCTTTTTTTCGGTGGGTAAGATTTTAAATTGAGCCACATTGTGGAGAATGTGTTTAGCATTATTATTTGGCACAGTGACTACAGAATCTTGAAATTATTTCATAAAAGTTTTCCAAATAAAAATTAATGTATTGATTTTTTTCTTTTTGATTCTGTTAGAGATTTGGAAATGGGCCATTGTGGGAAATAAGTGAGCTTCATTGTACATGGGACGTTTCAGCTGTGGGAAGAGGCCACAGACATTTAGCTATTGCTCTGATGTAGTGGTTTTGAACCTATATGGACTCGTGGATACTTCCGATAATCCCAGGGAAAGGCTTGACCCTCTCTAGAGAAATATACTATACATATGTATAAAATTTTGCATAAAATTTCTTGGCTTTAGGAACCTTTTAAAACTCAACCACAGACATCTCTCCAAGAGGTTCCTGTCCACAAAGCTAAGATCCCTTGCATTAGTAAGGTGTTAAAATTGAGAATGAATGAGTGTTCATTTTTAATTATTTAGGTATTAATTTATGAGTCTTTGGTGATAGGTTTTCCAGCTCTGAATAAGAACATCAGCCATAACCAGAGCACCAAATATTTTACATTGTGTTTGAATAGCAGCATTATCTATTCGATTTAATGAATTCCTATGTACAGAGAATTTCTGCTAGAAGAAAATTCACATAATTAGATGGTTTTGCAGTGTTCTACTGGCCAAATCTTAGTTTTCAGACTTGTAATTAATACTTAAAATCCCTGTATTTACATGCAGAAAATCAAAGGGGATAAGGCTAGTCATCAGTAAACATACTTAAGCCAGAGGATTTTTTAAATAAGTGATTTTTCAGAGTATTTGATAGGCTTAGTATGGAATGTTTAGTCTTATATACTTTATTTATCTACTATTGTGATCTGATTTTTATGATCCTGAGAGTGTGCAAACATGCATATTATTATCATTTTTCTTTGAATTTTAGTAATTGATGCATTTTTACGTAGCTTTTGTTGAACAGAGTACTTTTAAATTAGAAGACTCCATAAGGTATAGGTATTAACATTACTTCTATTTTTTAGAAGTTGGAAGAGTCTAAGAGAAATTAAGTAATTTGTAGTATTCAGAATAAGTAAAGCTAGATTTAGATCCAGGTTTCTCTCAATCAGGAGTCTAAACATTTTGATACACTGTACTATTTTATTTTGCTACTTTAAATTTTTTTAAATTTTGAAACATTCCAACAGATGTGAAATAATTAACAGTCTTCCCTTAGATTTTTCAGTTGTGAACATTTTGCTACATTTGGTTTATTTCTACACACACAGTTAGTTATTGGGTTGAATCATTTGAGAGTTTCATATTTCATTCATAATAGCACTTTTAATTTCTAAATACTTGAATTTGAATCTCCGAAGAAGAAAGACATTTCCTAAGTAATCATAACGCCCTGATTCCATGCAGGAAACTTCTCTTTGATGTAGTACTTTCGTCTGCTATCTAGTGCACATTTACATGAGCCACTTGTGTCAGTGTTGACTTAGTAGCTATCCCCTGCACCGTTGCTCTCTCAGGATTCAGCCAAGATCACACATTATCTTTATTTCTCCTGTTACCCAGCCTATTTGTTTTGCTTTATTTTTCTTGTCATTGACATTTTTTAAGAGTTTAGACCAACTGTTTTGCAGTAATGTATTATTTTAAAACTGCATTTAATACATATATAAATTGAAATTTGAACTGCCTTTTAAATCAGATATAAGTAATACTGTGTTTTACATTGAAGTCTGTTTTTTTTTTTTTATCAGCATTTAGAGAATGATTATTTTCATGCATGCTTGTTAACATTGAACACTGTCAACAGAATCTCATGGATAACTTGTGGAGGAAGGCTTCTGTGACTTAATAAACTTTGAATTAAACTTTAGTAAGCATTTTTACTCTGTTTTATAAAGTAACCAGAAGCAAGTAGCACTGTCAAGGTATTTTCCAGGATAATTATTACTTAATAAATACCACTTACTCTGAGTAATTATTTAATATTTTGTATATTGATTTTAAATATGTATAGGTACCTACCTCTAAATGCCTAATAACTTTTAAGTAGTTGTTTTTGTTTTTTTACCTAAGTATTAACTTAAGCTGTTGAGTAAACTGTTTCTAGTAAAGCAGTTTTAGCTGCACTTAAACTTATTGTAGATTTTGATTTGTTAATTATGGGTAATGGCGTTTTCGTTTATTTTTGATTTTCTAATAGAATTTTATGATACAGTTCACCTGAATATTCTCATCTCTTCAGCCTCATGGAATATGCCTTAAAAGTGTAATTTGTGTGATCAGAAGTGTAAGTTGAAGCACAGTTCAGTTCTTTAAACAGAAATTTGCTAACTATGCACTTGTCATTGAGATTCAAAAAATTATTAAGCAGAAATTCTAGATACTTTTTGTTTAATGTATAATTTTCTCTCTTTTTTTGTTTTCAGATTTATTCATTCGTGTTGGTTATAAAACTTAAATCTAAGGTTTCTCATAATTGATAGTAGCCCATTACTAATTTTTAATTTGTGTGCTCATTTCACTTCTACTCATTCATTTTGGTGGATCCATTAGAACCATATACATCTCTATATTTAATTACATATACTGGCAGTTTCATTTTTCAGGAGAAGCAGGAGATAAAGAAGTTTAAAACAGCTCCCTTACATACATTCTATTAGTGCTATTTGTTGACAGTTATTTGATTTTTCTAGTACTACCTTAGTTTAGCTGAAAGTGATACTGTAGGAAATCTTTTCCTTCCATGAAACCAAGAATGTATATCTGCCAGTGTGTTTATCCCAAGCTTTTTGCTGTCAACATAACTGTTTGTGAAAACACACTTTCATAAAAACTTGAGATAGAATTCTTTTGTATCTGTGGTAATGTAACACACTTTGGATACACAGACCATATATACCTACTTCCAGAACCCCTTTACTAATTAGACATCATAGCTAGTTGCTTATGCAGGTGACATGAATGTTGTCTCAAAATTCATGGTTGAAATTCATTGCTGTGATAGACCTTTGAAAGTATGTTAAACCAAACCCTGTGTGTAACAGGGAAGTCCTAATCTAGTCAAACAAATTTTAAAACTATACTTTCTTTTTTTCTTTTAGTTCTATAAACATGTGGTACAGAGTGTTGAGAAATTCATTCAGAAAGTAAGTATACAATTTTCCATGTATGTGCTATAATTAAAGCTTAATGCCTCGTGCTCTTCTTTTTAAATCATTTAAATTGCTTTGATGGACTGTTCAAAGTGATTTTTTTATTTTATTTTATAATTAAGTAAATGAAAGAGCTTTTTTGGATAATTTTTAAAAAATAGTTGTCATGTCGATGTTTTTGTTAATTTGCATTGCCACAGTGAGCATCTGTCCCTTTGAAACAGTGGGGTCTATATGTGTTTTTTTTTAAATGAAATGATAAATTCATTGCCTTTTATAGCTTTTAAAGCAATTCTCATTTGTCACATCCAGCTGCATATCTAGAGAACAGCCCTCCTTTTAGATAAGGTGTGGAGACAGTATTGCTACCAGCTACTTCTCTTCTGCTGATACATTTTGTCTCATCCATTAGAGCAGTTTACATCCCACTTTATTACATACAGTGACCTGTAGTTCCATTTTCCAGGGTAAGCAGAGGGAGATGAAGGTGAAGGCAGCTCTCTCGTACACAATGAGTGATGTTTTTTGTAACCTGGCTCTGAGGTGACTAGATTATAGTTCTTTGCCCTCTTTTTTGTGATCAGTGCCATATTGGTGCCACAGTTTTGGGCAGTAGTACATAGACTTAAGTGATACTGTAGGAAATCTGTACTGGAATTGACTTCAGATTTTTCTACCCTGCCCATGTTCGTGTGCCTGGGTGGAAGCAGAACCAGTTTGGACAACCACGTATGTGACATTAAGGATCCCGCAAGGTTGCAGTGTTTCTTGACTAAAAATAGTTGACTGGGAGAAGGGTACCTGGATCAAAGTGAGATTACTGTCCTAAACTAGCTAGTTAAGTTGGCTAACCTTTATGTGATTCAGTTTTTTTCTTTAAAGCCTGTTTTCTCAGTACTTACACGACATTAGTAAAACACTTTGATATGAACAACTAGTGAATTAAGACTGAGACAATGAGGTAAAATAACAAGTATACTGTGTTTTAGGTAAACCAAAGTATAAAAGAAAAATGTTGGTGGTTGAAAATTTCATTGTTCTAAGGCTTTTTAAAGTCTTTTTAAAGGGTTTGAATGTCTGGAACAGTGCTTCTTAAACTTTTTTTGTGCAGAGGAATACCTAAGCAAGTCAGTGTCTGGGGGAAAATTTTTTTTTGAAGTGAAGAAAAGAGGTGGAATTAATCTTTACAGGACACTGCAAGATATGAAATTCCACATAGAAATAAACCTATCAAGAGGAGAAGCTTTGTACAGTATGTACAGTTTGGAGCTGTTAAGTACAGTTTAGTTGTAAAAAGTGCTACAATAATAAACCACATTTAAAAAGTTCTTAGTAGAGAAACTTACACCCAATATAATATACAAGAGACAACTTTATGCCTCAGCTGTACAGTCTAAAAGTCAAAGGTCCCAAGAGGGTCATCCTAAACTTGTGGTTTCTGGCATACATTTTGATCATCCTCTTCTTCTACAGAGAAATACTTCTCAATCAAGTTTAATGAAGCTTTGTACACACTCACTTTCAGGGTTTTGTAGAGCTTCAGTTTTGTGCAAACCTCCACCATTCTTCAGTCATTCTGCTAAGTTTCTGTTTTTACCTAGTTTGCCACGTCCCTGGAAGACATTTGAGATGGGGTCCAGAATAATTCTAGTGTCCTTGGCAGTTAAGGAACTCATCAGTGGTTCTGTTATGCCACATGAATGAGGCATACAATCTGTTTAGATGTTCTGCCACTTGTATAGTTGGTCCCAGCCATATAGCTTCCTTCCATGTCTTAACCCTACCAGACCTGAGGCCCTGAACGTA
Source organism: Lyroderma lyra (assembly GCA_004026885.1). Taxonomy (NCBI): domain Eukaryota; kingdom Metazoa; phylum Chordata; class Mammalia; order Chiroptera; family Megadermatidae; genus Lyroderma; species Lyroderma lyra. Next base: position 147,473 of record PVJL010001304.1, read on the forward strand.
ACTGTCCCCTATACCTGGGCTCCTGAGCATTAAAGAGAAAAAACCAACATGATACAGAAAAATGTTAGTTACATGCAAACAAGTGATTAGAATAAGATGGAACTTGGAGTCATGTTTCTCACGTACTAGGCAAAGTACCGAAAATGAGGTGCAGCGGTCTAGCGGCAGACTCGGAAATGACCGAAAATCGGTACGGCGGGCTGGGAGGGTTAAAGTCGGCCTTAGAATAGCAAAGAGGAATGAGGTTCCCTGGTCAGTGTCTGGGGGGAACTTAACTGCTTTGCCCTCAGCTTCGTTTGAATCAGCAATTCAGCAATGGGTTAATGCAATGGTAAATTAAGTTCTAAATGTATATTTCAAATTAAACTTTCTATTTTGAGATTATTGTAGATTCACATGTAATTTAATCAATAGTAGATTATTGTAGTACGGAGCGCTCCCATGTACTCTTCACCCAGTTTCCTCCAGTGGTCACATCTTATGTAACTGCAGTAAAGTATCAACTAGGACATTAATAATCCACTAACCTTACTCAGATTTTTACTGGTTTTACATGCACTTATTTAGTTCTATGCAATTTAGTTCTTCGCAATTTAATCACATGTATGAATTCATGTAACGGTGTATGGATTCATGTAATGACCACCGTACTCTCGATACAGACTAGTTCCATCACCACAGGACCCATCGTGTGTCCCTTTTTATATTGCCACACTCACCTCTCCTCCTCCTCCATCCCTAACATCTGGTAGTCACTAATCTGTTCTCTAGCTCAATAATTCTGCCATCTCAAGAATGTTATATAAATGTAGCCTTTTGAAATTGGCTTGTTTTGCTCAATATAATTTCTTTGAGCTCCATCCAAATCGTGCATTGTGTATCAATAGTTCCTTTATGTTTCTGAGTGGTATTCCATGGTATGGATGGACCAGTTTGTTTTAACCATTCACCTAGTCATCAGAGCTGTTTTCTGTTTTGGGGGCTGTTATGAATGAAACTACTAGGAACATTCATGTACAAATTTTTACATGAAAGTACATTTTTATTTCTCTGTGATCTTAAGTGCATGTTTTATAAGAAACTGCCAAACCCATTTCCAGATTGGCTGTATCCTTTTGCATTCCCAACAGCAGTGAGTGATTGATCCTGTGTCCACATTCTTGCCATCGTTTGTTGTTACCACCGTTTTTTATTTTAGCTGTTCTGATAAATGGGTAGTGATAGTATCGTTGTGGTTTTAATTTGCATTTCCCTAATGACTGGTGACGTTGAACATACTTTCACTTTGCTTATTTGCCATTTTCAATGAATTTCTGCAGAACCCAGGTTGTAAAACAACTGGAATGGAATATTGTTTATAGTAGGAAATACAAACTTAAAGTTCATTTGTTATCTACCACATTATCTATGGTCAGATGAGAGAGCTAAGAAAGATTTTAAGTTTTACTTAATGAGAGTAAACTTGTAATTTGGGGTGTCATCCACCTCCGTCACACTGAATTATTCAGCTTCTCTGTATTTTTCTTCACCCACCATGGACAAATACAAGGAGGGGAGAAGTATGGTTGCAGTTTGATAATATGTTATCTATTATTTCTTGTTTTAGCTATTGAAAGATTTATAGATAGATAAATGAATGATTATAATAAGTGAAAACATAAACAATATAAAATAATTTCCTGTGGCCCTCTGATGTGGGGTACACACAGGTTTGCATGTGTGGGCACATACAGTTTGAAAGGAGTAAATTTTCAAACTCTCCCTTTTCTTACATACTTCTTGCTAAAATTCCTCAGTTCTTTGCTCTGCACCCCTTAAATCTGCATTTTGAACATATGTTGAACTTACCATTGTTAATCATTAAGATAAATTTTTGCCTGTTGTGTTTTATTTACAAAGTTAAGAATATATATATAAAAGTTTGCTTTTATTGTGAAATATATGGACACATATATAACAGTGCAGAAAATATGAATAGCAAAATTTCTATAAAGGGAAGACCTTTATATGTATCTACCACTCATTTGGAGAAATAGAACTTTGATTAAAGCTCCCCAGGTCCCCAGTGCCTCTTTCTGGTCAGATCACTCCCTTAGTAAAATTTTATGTTAACCGTGTCCTTGCTTGCTGTTACAGTATTACTCTGTGACTCTGAATTCTTAAACAAAGCAGTTTAACCCACCTTCTAATTTGACATAAATGAAATCCTATATAATATATTCTTTTGTGTACAGTTCTTTTACTCGGAATCATATGTTTATAGTTGTTCGTATTATGTGTAACAGTGTTCCTTTCTCTTGATTGCTCTCTCTCTCTATATATGTTCCATTATGTGAATAAGCAGCTTATTGGTTCTGTTGACAGACGTTGCATGCGTTTTCAAATTTTTGGCATTCTGAACAGCACTGCTGGCCCATTCTTACATGTGTATCCTGGTGCCGCTCGCATTTCCGTGGGAGTGCACTTGCTGGCTCCTGGAATATGCATTTCTTCACCTCGGCTAGATATTACTAAGTTAATTTCAAAGTGGTTGTACTAATTCATATTCTCACTACTAATTTGTTAGTTTATATTGCTCTCATCATTACCAACACTTAGTATTTTTAGACTTAAAATTTTTTAATCCGATGGGTCTTAGGTATAAGGTTATTTAAAAAGTTACTATCCTATTAATAATATCACCCTTACTCAAGGAGTTAAATTTCAGCCAGCATTCAACCTGTTTACCAAAATGTGTTTTAGACTCTTAGTGACTCATCAAATAAAATAAATCTCTGTAGTCATGGAGCAAAATGTGCTCTTACCAAAACCAAAAAATAGTGGGTTGCTTTGTGACTATTACTGCTTTTCTTCAGGTTCATTATATCACATCTCAGATATTTTACTGAGCTGTGTACTAAAATGGCAGTTGTTTAGCCTTGTTTCATCAGGAACTGGGATAATTTTTTTTGCTTATCATCGCCCTTCCCCCATGGTTGCGCAGTGACGTTCCATGTCAGTGGAAAAAGTCACCTTCCATGTGTTCCTTCCTTCCGCACTGGTGTGACCACGGTTCTGTGAGCGCGAAGAAGGGAGCAGTTCGTGACGCCCGTTGCTCTCTTCTGGCTTAGGTGTTGTGGAAATAGAAATGCTACTGTGCATTTCTGAGGTCCCACACGTTTTGGAAAATTTGAATCATCAGATTCTATGTCTTGAAAATGACATAGAAGTAGTATATTTGCCATTTAAAGGAAAATACCATGATCTTCCCACTTATTTTGTAGTTTTAAGTTACGTAGTTTAATGGTATTTCCTTAAGAAATACTATGTAGATTGGTTCACTTAGTGGTGCAGATCTTGTGGGCTCAATTAGGAATATTATATGAGGGCTGTCCAGAAAAAATCCAGGCATAAAGGCCTCTGTTTTTCTCATTACATGGCTGATTCTTTCTGGACAGCCTTTGTATATGTTTATTTCCTGTTAAACCTTTCTTCCCAATCTTTACACCTTGTTGTCATCCCTGCCTAATCTTAGTGAGTGGGGGCATCCATACCTTTTTGTCATCCTTACCTGGTTTCAGTGGGAAAACTAGTTTGTCACTGTTAAGAAGGATGTTAGTTCTTTGTTTTTTATGGAGTCTGTATCTCTGGACTGTGCACTTCAGATGTGCTTTTCAGTCTTTTCTGAACCCCCCTTTGGTGAGACAGGATTGCAGAACTGGGGCTGGAGTTGGATGTTTACCTTTGGCCAGGTTGGTTAAGCTCTGGTTGAACTCCAATGGGTTAGGCTCTGGTTGAAGTAGTTTGTCCGGAGAGCAGACCTTGTTAAGAACAGAATGCTGCTGCTGGCTGTCTTAAAATGATTCCTTTTCTTCTCCCCCTTCCAGAAACATGAGAGTTTTTCTCCAGTATTCACTGTGAGAACTCATGTGGTATCAGCCCTCTTTTCTTACATGCCACTGTCAGCATCAGTCAGTGGTTTGTAGGTACAGCTGCATGCTCCTGTTTATACCACCTGAGCTTTGTTTTCTTTTAAACATCAACTTCTAGTAGCTGAAATTGGGCAGCACAAATTTTAGTAATATTAATAGGGTTATTATAGAAAGTGTGTTCATATATTGTGGAATATGTGGTCCAACTCACCCAGAGGATCTTCTGTTAGACAACCCTGACTCAAGCATGGTGCTTAGATAACAACTTGGGTGACGTTAGAATGAAAGTCACGTCAGTATGTTTAAAGGTCATTCTGCTATTGTCTTCCTCCCCGCAAAGTGTCATTTCTTTGTAGCACAAGACATTGGAAAGTACGAGTATGTAGTTTGAAGATTATGTAGTTGAAAATTTAATGACATATCTTTTTAAAATTATTCAAGAGTGAAAAAGTATCTCATGCCATTGGAAACTGAAGAATTCCTGTTTTTAGGACCGAAAGAACTTAAAGAGGAAATTGAGAAAACATTTCAGGTTTTTGGGTCTTAATTCTCCTCTGAAGTTTCTAGTTGATGACTTAACCAAGTTTGCTAAATATTAAGTTATTTTAAAACATTAAATTATACTCTTTTTTTTTTTTTTTTGCCATTTTATGTGGCAAAAATGCCTAACCTACCGGTGAAGGAAGTTCTGCCTACATCTTAGTATATTGTGTGTCTAAAGATCACTGTGAAGATGTTTCTTTCTTAGGCCTTAGAGCTTACCACTGAAACTGCCACTATATTTTTTAAGCTTTGGAGTCTTTACAGTAGGCCAGAAAGGCCCATTTATTGTATTGAACCTTCATGGTTCTTCTGTATTGTGAGTTGGTAATCCAAGTTTAAAAAAAAAATAAATAAAAGAAAAAGTATATTTGTATTCTTAAGAAAAACTAAGTGTATTATTTTACTTATATTACTTAATATTCAGTATTCAGTTTTAAAGCTCTTGCCAGCAACTTATAAATTGCTTTCAGCTTTCTTCTCAAGATAATCATTTATATTAAATAATGCATGATACATCAGCTTATTTTCTGTCTTTGGGAAAACAGAAATGCTAATAAGTCAGCTAATAAAATAATTATTAATCGCTTATCTATGTTTGGGCCAATAGGAAATAGATAATTTTTAACAAAGTGGATCTCTTGCTTTTCATTAAATTTTAAGAGTTTTCTGATCTTTACCGAGATGTATTTTTTGAGTGGGTAAGTTAGTGTTTCTTTGAATGTATGGTAGCCAAAGGAAAATAGTTTTCGCCAGATAAATATGAACTGAAGGACAAATATGCTAGATTTGGGGGGAACTTGAGGGAAAACTATTTCAGACTTTCGAAAATGATAACTTTCATCAGAGCAGGTATTTCTGAACCTTTAGCTAGGTTAAACCTAAAATTTTAAAATTCAAACACCAACATTATTGCACTTTTTTGAAAGACTTCAAATACTTAATCACCAGAATCTTGCAATAGATACTTGTGAATTGGTGCTACAAGTCTCTTCATGTTCTTGACTTAATAAAGACCTTAAAGAAGAGTTTTAAAAAGGATTTGAAGGAACATGAAATATGGGGGTTTTTTGCAGTGAAATCACTCATTGTCTCAGCTAAAAATCCCGTTTAGCAATGTTTGCATGTGTTCTGTATGAACTGAAAGGTCCTTTTCTCACTGGTACAGCTTTCCAAGAAGAGTTTTTCAAGAATGCAGTTTTGATTTAGTGCCACATACGATTTCCAGTAAATTACTTTGGCTGAAATACTTACCCAGTTAGACCCAAAAGATTGTGCTCTCCTAATAGCTGGGCTAGAAAAACTGTGGCAAGAGAGCAGAGCCGTGTATGTTCCCCAATTTAAGTAAAGGATAAGAAGGTCGAGAAATGTTTATCAGAGGAGTAGCTAAAAAGTGTTCTCATAGGATAGATTCCTAGAGTCATAATGGTAGTGTCTTGTCTTATAGGCATGGTATATAAATGCATTTGTTCCAACAAGAGAATGGACACTCTTGAGTTAGGTGTTTCAAATGAAGTGTAATGCAGGCAATGCTTTTTCTAGAGTTCTTTCCTGAATTTGCTACTTCCTTCCATGTGGTTTTATAAAATCATTAAACAGAATTTTTAATCATAGCATACCTTATTTGTCCTTTGTTTTTTGTCATTCAAGACAGTTAGTTATGCAGTCCTGTTTTGGAACTTAGGTGGACAGTTGAACTGAATGTGTAGAGTAGCCAATGTAGATTCCTTATTTTCTGGGGAGTTGGGGCAGGGTTTACTTTAATGCTGCATTTTGTGCCAAGTGCCATTTTAGAGAGAGATGGTGTGAAAAAGTCAACGACCGAATATTCATGACCTCAACATGAAGAATGTTTTTGTGTTTGTTTAGGATTTGTGCTGATTTTTGTCTGTCAGGAATTTTACCTTCTCATTTCCTTTCCTTCCTCCTTTTTCCATCAGTGTAAACCAGAATACAAGGTACCTGGCCTTTATGTTATTGACTCGATTGTACGACAATCTCGACATCAGTTTGGTCAAGAAAAGGATGTGTTTGCACCCAGATTTAGTAATAACATCATTAGCACTTTCCAGAATTTATATCGTTGCCCTGGGGATGACAAGGTAGGCTATTTTAAGTAGATATAATACCCTTTTGGTCTTAATGAGACTTTGTAGATTATCTTAAAATTTACAGTTTTATTTTATTCTTTACTCTTGAGTTATTCTCAGTTTGAATATTTGGTTATTACACTATCCATGTTCCCTTTCATTCTTAGAATCTTCTTAAGCAGAGTGTAATGATGTTAATTTTGCTACTTTTTAATTTGTTGAAACAACTGGTGTGAAAGAAACTTGCTATCATAAGCTTTTAGAATTATACTAAAAGTTGCTATTCACACAAACAACCAATTCAGCATTTTGATTATTTGACCTTATTTACCTATTTAGTGTCTGTAAAACAGATTTGCCAAGCAATTACTAGAAAATAACTAATTGCATATCAGAATTCTTTTGTTAAGGTAGAATTTTATTAGCGCTAGAAAGCACACAACAAGGTTTGCTAGATCTGAATAAATAAATAGCCTTCATCCACACGCACGGAAGGGTGTACCAGGGGCACCCACGCTTTTGCCACCCCGGGCCACATTGGAAGAAGAAGAATTGCCTTGGGCCACACATAAAACACAGTAACACTAACCATAGCTGATGAGCTAAAAAAAGAAAAAGGCCTGTGCATAATTTTTGTAATGTTTTAAGAAAGTTTATGAATTTGTGTTGGGCCACATTCAAAGCTGTCCCAGGCTGCATGTGACCTGTGGGCCACAGGTTGGACCAGCTGTCTTTAGACCCTGAGGGAGAATAAACAGGGATTGTTTATCTTCATAGATGCTCAAAAATATTAGAAGGTTACATATTTTGGATGCTGATTTGGAAATTTAGTGTGCTTCTCTGACAGGGTTGATTACAATACTGATTCTGAAGACTGATGGTTGTCCTGAGGAAGAACTACAAAACTTAAAAGGACACCACAGTTCTTTTACCTCAAGTAGAACAAGATTTGGTAGTTTTTATTTTTAATAATTATAGTCTTAGATCAGAAAAATTTGTTATAATGGATATATATGGAGATAAATTATTGTAAACTATTCTTGGATATATTTCCTGACAGTTTTTAAAAATTAATTTGGTACTTTGATAATTCATTGTAGGCAAAATAATTTTTTTAATTTTAAGTGATCTCTCATAACTGATTCTTAAAATAGGTACCTTAAAATCCCACCTGAAATAACTCATTTAAACTTTTACGTGTACATTTTTTGAAGTAAGTTAAATACTTGGATTTTAAAATTTTACTAGTTTGTACTTGGATTTCTATCAGTTACTATAAACAAATCAGTGTTAAATTTGTAGACTTTATAATAATAGTGTTTCTCAGTTATAATAGAGTTTAAGATATAGGGATTGGTTTTAAACCATAGTAGGAAAGATTAGATTGATACTGTAATAGCCATCATGAACTAGAGGCATTATTTGTTTGTATGTAGGTAAAGAAAGTCAATTTGGTTAGTCTTACATGAGGATATCACCTCCATCCTTAGCTTTAAAATGAAATTTAAAAAAGGTCATGCAAGGACTTTCTTTGTCTTGATGTTACTTACTTGTTTAAAAGAGAAACACAGTCTAAACATCAGCTCTAAACAAACTTAAGTGCTGTGATGAACCCTGACCTGCCTCAGCAGCCTGAAGTTTGCCAGCCAGAGGTAACCATGATTTCATGGGCCTCCACAAAGCTGAAACCTAGTTGCCATTCCTGCCCTCTGCTAAACGCGGCTGTCGTTTACCTCGTGTATCTGTCAAAATGAACATGTGTTTTTCAAGTGAGTTAAGATTTAGCAAATACAAAATTACAGAAACATAATTTCAGGGGTTGAAAGTACTGTAGAAGTACTGTAGACTCTCAAAAAATTTTTTTTGCCAGTTGCTTGACATTTTGCTGGTTGCCTGAATTCCAGTTAAGAGAGAGTCTGTTGTATTTTAATCCTTCTCACCACTGCCCAAATAGTCACTGTTTGGCTGTGCTAAGGTTTTGAAATAAAAAATCAAAAATGTCCTTTTTTTCTCCTCTAGAGTAAAATAGTGAGAGTATTAAACTTGTGGCAGAAGAATAATGTATTTAAGAGTGAGATTATTCAACCTCTTTTGGATATGGCCGCAGGGATCCCTCCTCCGGTTGTCACACCTGTCCTGGCCAGTGCTACTGCTGCTATGAGCAATACACCAGGTATGTTACTGTGGTAGAGAGTTGTGCTGTATTCTATTCAGACTTTTAGGTGATTATTCATGTGTGAAATAATAATTGGACTGCAGGAGGATTTGTCTAGTATTAGGTAATTGAAAGGGAAAGTAATTTGAAGGAAAAATTAAACCAGAAGTTATATTTGTATATAATTGTTTTCTAAAAATTAGGGAGCTGAATTTTTTAATCCCTAGAAATATAAATATACTGAGCTTCATGAAATTGTTTTGTCAGGTTTTTCCTTATTTAGGCTGTCTGTAATCTTTTAAACTTGATGCAAATCAACTAGATATTCACAGTATACTGGAGAAACTTAATATTTACAGGAAACCCTGAAAAAATATTTAATGGAGTCAAAAATACTTCTGTACTAATATCAAAATAATTTTTTGAGGTATTTAAATAACATTTATAATTTTTTATCATTGTCCAAGAATTACATTTGTTAACATTTTGGTATATATTTACTTTTTGGTGTACGAGCATGCATGCATGCACAAAGTTTTGAACAAAAATAGTTTTATATTGTATATACTATTTTATAATTTTCCATTGAAGATTATATTTTGAGTATTTCCTAATTGAATTTACTTCTGTAGTAAGATTTTTAATGACTGCTGAATATTGTAGGCTCCTTTAAAAGTAGTAGATAAGTTAACTAAAGATAAGAATGGGCAGTCATTTTGGTACTTTGTTTTTATCTCCTAATTTGGTAATGATTTTTCAAAATGGAGAAAGTAAAAACATTTATATAATATAAATTTGTATATACTCATATTTTATAAAAATGACAGAGCAATTCTCTCTACCTTTTCAAGCCTTATTTATTTACTTACATATTTGTTCGGGTGATGTGATGTCTTTTTTAAGGAACTCCTGTGACACCTGTTACTCCAGCCAATGTGGTCCAAGGTTTACCTGATCCGTGGGTATCCCAGATAGCAAATACAGATACCCTGACAGCTGTTGCTCAGATCTTACAAAGTCCTCAAGGTCAGCAGGTGAGCAACTTTTTTGTTATGTTGACATTGATTTAAAACTCATTATTTTCATACCATACCACTTATAGAATGTGTTTTTTTATTTGGTTAAAAATAGTATACACTGTATATAGTATTGTGTAACTTTTTTTTCATTTAGTAATGTATCACGAACACATTTATGTAATTAAACACTGTTTTTGTAAAAAGTAATTTTGCACCACAATGTTGATTTAGCACACTTAGTTTGTGCCAAACATTGTTAGGTGCTATTGTTACTCTAGTAATGAGACAGGAAGGTCTGTAATATCTTGAAGAAGATGTCTTCCTATGTTAGGGAAGACAGACAAAAAAGTCTAAAACATTATTTAGATAGTGATATATGACTTAAAACAGAGTAAATCTTTAGAGTGACTAATTAGGTTTAGGGGAAGGGGTCAAAATTCGGGTAGTCATTAGAAGGTATCTTTGAGGAAGTGGCATTTGAATTGAGATTTGAAATGGCAGGATATGAGGATAGCCCATCCTTAACATATCTTTGTTTTTTAACCTAGCCTTCAGAGAACAAGTTGGTGTATTTTGCTGTGTATAATGCACACTTTTTTGCCCAAATTTATGAGAGAAAAGTAAGGATACACATTATACATGGGTAGTACTAATTTTGTATCTATATAAATGTTTTCAATTCTTTTACTTATGCTTATGAGTTAAAAGTGTAACTCTAGAAATCAGTAATGATATTCATATGTAAAATAATATCCTGGAATATGATGATTGGGTTTTTATTTTTTAAAAAAATTAGAATGAAAGATTATTTTTCCCTAAAAGTTTGGGCCAAAAAACATGGGTGCGCACTGCAAAATATGGTAATTGTGATCTGTACAGTAAACATTTCTGAACTCTGTCTCCCCGTATAGTCATGTAGTTTCAGCCATCTGTAAGGTTTTGTTTAAATGTCACCTCAATGAGGCCTTCACACAGTGATTTAAAGCTGCAAACTCCCCTTTCATCTCCTTAGGCTCCTTTTCTCTGTCACCTGCCTTGTCTTAACACTTACTGCCTTCTGTTAAGTCACATAACTCACTTGTTTTATCTGTTCCCTTGTTGTTTCCCACTGGAATGTATGCTGTACAAGGACAAGGATTTTTGTCTGTATTCTTCACTGCTGTATTTTCAGTATCTGGTTATAGCAAGTGTTCAATACATTTTTGTTTTTGTGAATGACTAATGTATAGAGGCATAGCAATATTGTGTACACAAACGAGATATTAGAGTTGAGTTCTCTGGAGAATAAGGTGGCCTGTGCATGTAAGTTATTAGTAACAAAGTTGACAGGATAGACCTAAGTGTGGGACCTGGGCTTCAAAAGACCCAATGGTGGGCTGAGAAATAAGGTTTGATATGCTCGGCAGTGGGGAATTGTCAGAGAGACTTGTGTTGAAGTCAGTCACATGATCTGAACAGTACTTTAATGGATGGGAGAGGAGAGAAAGTCTAGAGATGGGAGTATCTTTGTTTGTAAACAGTGATACTGGAAGGGAAGTAAGAATATGTGAAAATTAATAGGGTTATAAACTCTAAAAGGATAGTCTTTAAGAAAATGATAGAGTTTTAATAAAATGTAGAACCAATTCAATTATAATTATATATTAGACCCCATTTTTATGTTTTTGGGACAGTTGGTTAACTGAATCGATAATACATAAAATGATTGAATTACTAATTTCATTGTGTGGTAATGATATTTTGAAAATAACACATAAAGCAAATGTTCTCATTTAAAAAAATACCTATTAAAATAAATACTATTGGCAGGAAAAGGGATTTTCCAGAAGAAATAGTACATAGAGACAAGAAGACTTAGTAATTGATAGACTGTGAAGTCACAGTAGAGGAAACAGTAAGATGGACACTGCAGTGATTATGACCTGGGGACTGAGAGAGTAATGGTGCTGTTGTGGGAAACAGGGAAGTCAAAGGCAGCAGTTCGGGTGTGTAAAGGGGAGACAGGGCACGTGCGTCCTTCCTCTTTCCTTCCCCCTTGCCTTCCTTTCCTCCTCCCTTCCTTTTACTCCCCTCCTCTCCCTCCCTCCTTCCATTCTCCCTGCTCTGAAGCTTCCTCACTGCAGTAACTCAGCTGGCATATGTTTTTATCTTACTTTCTCTACTGTTACATGAGTAGTCTGTAGTACACAGTTTTTTAATAGCTAAATACCTTGTTTGTTACAGAGTCCAAGCATCTTGTTTAGCAATACCTTTACTATTTTTATTTTTCTATTCTAAACTGATAATTTTCAGATTTAATTCGGGTTTAGATCTTGATTAGAAAAGTTATTCATTCTAAGATGTTTGCAGGGTTAACTTAACCATGAAGTTGCGTACAGGGAGCAGGGGTTGCTTTCAGCTCTGTTGACAGTGTTCACCTTTAATTTCTTCAGTGTCAGACTCTGCTCAAAGGGACAATTTTCTTCCCTTTTCCTGCTTTCAGGAAACGTGTTTTCTGATGGCAAATCTAAAAGATAGCAAAAGCAGTTGTGGTCAGTGTTTTTCCTTGGACAGAAAATAAGGAATTAATTGAATAAGGGATGAAAAGCTTAGTAAAAACAATGAGTCTGCGTGTGACCAGTCAGATCTTCATCTGGTTGTCATTGTGTGACCACTTTATTTTCTGAGACTTTCTAGAAGTAAGTCAGACTTACTAAGGAATGAACTTTATATGGCACTCGAGATTTTTTTTTTTAATTAGTTGTTGTTTTGAGTTAGTTTATATTTTTCCCTGATCTCCAAAGACTAGAATGAATTATATTGACTAAAAGTTTTAAATGGGCAGTCTTGTAGATAAAACCTGGCACCTGTTTGCATTAATTTTCCTTTTTTTTCCTGGCAGTTTCAGCAGTTAATACAAACCCTTCAGATACAACAGCAGAAACCCCAGCCTTCCATTCTCCAGGCCCTGGACGCGGGTCTGGTGGTTCAGCTGCAGGCTCTTACTGCACAGCTCACAGCTGCGGCTGCTGCAGCCAGCAGTCTCAACCCCTTAGAGCCTGGAGTGTCCTTCAACAAGGTACAAATTTAGATACCATACCTGTTCAGTATGAATTACTGAATTCTGTGTACAGTCATGTGGATGCTAATTCTGTAAATTGCATTTTATCATAGAACTATTTTAATATCCTCTGTACTTTGTTAAGAGATAAGTTTTACAGGAGGTTCAAACTTCTGAAAAACATTAAATAATTTTATAATTCCCCTTGAAAAATTTAGAATATTTTCTTTTGACTAAAGATGAAGATTTACAGGTTAGTAAAATTGTGTATTCACCATTGAAGCAAATGATTGTTTTCTGAATTTTTAAATTTCTCTTTTGGATATTACAAATAATATTAATTATGGTGTTCTCTGTTTTTTAATTTAAACCTGCTAAAATTTAAATTTTATTCATTGTGTAAGTTCAACTTCTCTACAAATTATCACTTTTGTATAATATTTTGATAAGCTGAGGCATAACTATAAATACAATGTTTTTAAAGGTGAACATCTTTCCTGTGTAGTTTATTGTGTGATATCCTCAGTATTCTTGTTAATTATGGGAATATTAGAATACCTTGAAAGTGTTATCCGTATTGGTTTTCATTTCTACTACTGTTATTTTTATAGGAAAATAATGGATTTATTGGGTTATTAATTATAATTTTTTTAATCTAACAGCTTTCAAGTATAATTTAATCTGACTCTAAATAGCTAGACCTTTAATCCTTTAAGTTGATCATTTTAGAAAACAGTGGAGCATTCTAAGCAAACTAAAATGGATTTTTTTAATCAAGTTGTATTATTATTGGCTAGCTACTTAATTATTTAAATTCTAATATTCTCTTCTGTAAAGTTAGAGTATTAGTATTTATCCTGTGCATGTCATTGATTTGTTTGTTACATAAGGCGGTGTATGTCAAAGTACTTTAAAGACAAGGAATGATCCACTCAAATAAAATGCTTTAGTGTGGTATTACCTAAAATGATAATGCAACATTTTCATATTAAGTGGTAAATTAGTGGGATGGCATTGACCTTTAAATAAAATAGCACTTGTAACTTATTTATTTAATTTGTCTCCGTCTCTTTTTTTCTTCTTCCCCCCACTTAGAAGTTGATGGATAGGTTTGATTTTGGGGAAGATTCTGAGCATAGTGAAGAACCCAAAAAGGAAATCCCGGCTTCTCAACTGTAAGAATTGTTATAATCACAAACTTTTTCTATTATTTTTGTAAACATTGGATGGGATGTCGCCATCTGAACTAAGTATACTTTGAATAAGTTGGGTTATTATTTCAGGCTATTTTGCTTTAACATTACAGAAAAATGGTAGGATTGCTGTCTTGTTGCCTTGCTATGTTATTTTGACTCTCAGAGCTTGCAGATAGTTGGGCTCTGTCAAAAGTATTTATAGGCAAGTTTATAAATGCAGATAAATCTAGGTGTGATATTTTCTATATCTATATTAGGCTTTAAGTTATTTAACTTACTTTTAAGAATATTTGAAATAATAGGAAAGAAGTTTGCTTCTAGTGCCAGTGGTCACTTCTGGGAAGTTTACCAAATTCTGGAAGTTTATCAGACGGGACAGTAAGGATTAGAGTGATAGGGATTTTGGTTTTTAAAGAAATGGAGTCTGTGGTTTTATTTAGATCAGTTGTTTTTTTTCCAAAAAATTCTACAGAGCCCTAGGTTCTGGGAAGTTCATGAAAGGACCCCTGGGGAGTGGACTGTTGGCGGTGGGGTTGGGTGGAAGGTCGGCGAGTGGAAGATGGGTGATAAATGAGGAGAGCCTTTGGGAATCTTGTTTCAAACAGAAGTTAACAGTTTTATATATTGGAATAATATATTTAAGATATTATATAATGTACAAACATAGATATATATATATCCTTTTGAGAAAGAGATTCTACTTGAAAAAAATTAAAAACTAATATTTTAGAGTATGAATTGTAAAGTTAAAAGAAACATTTGAGATAATGTAGATCAGTATCCTGAACAATGTAATACTCTTCTTTTAACCGTCCTGATGGTATTTATCCAAGGTGTTAAGCCTTCCATTATGAGAAATTGAGTAATTGTTATTACTGTAGGTTATTTTGTTACTGAATCTTGTTTGCTTTTGCTACACTCATCCCTTTGGCTTACTGAAGCAAGGAAACAAATTTACTCCATTATACTTGGAGACCTAGCCCTTCAATTTTTGAAGAGAGGTATCATTCTTCCCCTTAGGTTTATTTGCTCCAGATGACGTACTCTTTTTTTCAACTGTTTCAAGACTTCTCACCATCCTGATTGTCCCTTTTGGGATGCCCTCTTTTTTGTTCATGTCTTACCTTGTGGCACCCAGAATTCCAGTTGTACTCCAGGTGTGAATTTCCCAGAGTATAGTTAAATTATTTCCTGTTATCTAAACATTGTTTCTGTTAACCTACCTAATAATATGCTTTTCAAAGAAAGCAGATACATTTTATGAATTTATGATCAAATGTAATTGTACATTTCATATATTCTTATTGATAGAACTTTTCTTCCACTGTCTCATAGTTAGAGAAGTTAAAGTGACAATGTTTAAATATTTTTAACTGTTTTTATAAGTGTTTTACTGAGCTTTTCTTGAAATGTTCTAATGTAATATGTACTAATTTATATGTATTTAATAGTGTGAGATAGTAATATCAGATCTTCATCAGAGTATCTTTAACATGTCTTCTGTTGAAACACTATTGAAGAATATGTTTTAACATATTAATAAATGTTCTCTGAGGTGCACCATTTCTTTTTTAATGTTTCCAAAGTAAACATTGTAGTAGAGTCTGTTTCCTTTATTTGGCATTTACAGAGGTTTGAATACTCAGTTATTATATTCTCTTTACGGGATTTTAAAATAGATTTCTGCTTGTTTTTCCTTTTAGTTCTCATGTTTCAGAGTCTGTGAACAATTCCATTTTTCATCAGATAGCAGAACAGCTTCAGCAGCAAAACCTTGAACATCTCAGACAGCAACTCTTGGAACAGCAACAGCCTCAAAAGGTTTATAATTTCTAACTCAATCTTAAAAGTCTTTAGTGTTATTGCTATCTCCAGCCTGTGTTTGGCATGTCTTAGGTATGGTGATTTTTCTTCAGCTATTTATTACTAGGAGGAAGAGTCTTTTCAGAACCTTTACAGTTTTTGTTTTGAAATCAACACATGCTCTAGCAACTTATGAATCAATTGAGAACATTGTAGAAATTAATTTCAGTATATTGGAAGTGTACAGAAGACAGATGTTGTTTCAGTATTATAGCTTAAATTTAGCTTCATGTGCTCTCCTCTCTACTCAGATCCCTGTCAAGCAAGGTAATGATGATTTTGCTATTGTTGCTGGTGATGATGGCAAAATAGATTGCTACCTTTACTTAGGCTATCACCATGTGGCAGGAACTTTATTAGGCATGTTTACATTTAATGCTTATGAGATAGGCCTTTTGACTCCCATTTTACACAATTAGGAAATAGAAGTTCAGTGAAATGAAACATCTAATGCAAAAGTATACAGTTGATATATATCATTAGTCTTAAGACGCACCATTATTTCATGTATAGCTAAGATTTTTTTAATCTCTTCAAAAGTATAACATCCTATGGAGTTGTAAGAGTGTTATAAATTTTAGGGGTGATGAAATGTGAAAAAAAATCCCATCTTGAGAAGTACTTATCTAACAGATGTAAACTGTTTAGAATATAAATGCTTGGAAATTTCCCCCTACTCACACTTCTTTCTCATATTCAAAACACTTTGGTGCAAATAAATTTAACACATCACAACATTTTTAAAGTATGCTTGCTAGACAAATGACATACACAGATGAACAGAAAAACAAGACCTCAGGTAACCTCTTCTCTAATGGAGCGCATACATCTGTGTGAACATAAGGCAGAATTCTGGTTTCTGTCACAGGTACAGGTGAACGACTGAGACTGTGTAAGAGCAAAGAGTTACTGTAGCTTGAAAAGGTAACATACCTTAGACACTGCTTGGGTCTGAAGTTGTCCTTGTAATGCACATAGTAAATACAAAAGTAATGTTAATGAAATTTGCTAGGTTGGAACTTGTACCTGAAATTATGGAATGGAATGTCATACCTTATTCTAAGAAATAATTCTGATAGCAGTGGTTGGAGTAGATGTAGTATTTTATGTTGAGCAAATACATATCTGCATGAGAATTCAGGAACTTGAAGATAGAGCCCAGTGAAGAACATTTGGATGTTGTTTAAAGAAAAACACAAGTTACAGTTCAAGGAAAAGAGACAAGTTGTCAGTGATAATAATAAAAAAAAGTCACAGAGCTGTCATAGAGGCAAGAGGTGGTGGTAGAAGAGCTTATCCAAACAGATTTGTTTGTCTATAAATGTGATACTTTTGAATGGCCTTAGTTCCAGTTGCATTTCACAAGGTTTAGTAGAAGCAGTAAAATCAAGGTAATACTCTTGACCAGCTTATAATTAACAAAAGTTTTTACGTGAAAGGTGAAAGTTAATAGAAACTTGAGAGTGATTCTGTCCTAAGAATCTCAGCCCCCCCCCCCCAAAAAAAAAGAGCCTCTTGGCGCGCCAAAATTTTGAAAGCTAAAGTATTAAGACACCTTTGAAAGAAGGTCGTCTTTAAAGATTCATTGTCCAAAAATGAGTGACGAAAAAAAGGGAGTGGTGAGGAAAGAACTTTTTAATACATAAGGTGGATAGTATTGAAAGCAATTTCTTTAAAACAAATTTAGAATCAAAGTATATCAACAGAGTAGCAATTAAATTTAATAAATTGTGTAATTGGCTCTACCAATCCAGTTTCCTTAGTGTATTTAAGATAGGGTGAAATATGCAGAGAAATTAAGCATTTTTATTTACCAGTAAGCTCAGCGTGACTGCCTAAAAGTTGTTACAGTGTCTTAGAGAAAGGAATAGATTACTGGTGCCTCTCCAACCATTGCAGCCCTAAGCACACCGGGATACTTTTGAGGTTTAGTATCCCTAACAATAGGAAAACAATTGTGTCATAAGGGAAATGATTTATGTTGCTTTGATGAAGTTGAAGTTCATGGTTTTGGTAATTGTTTTATCAGGATATTCAAAAGATGTCAGGTGAACTATAGCTCAAAATGACATGCTGATGATGAACGTGTAAGCCTAATAAAAAGGGCCTTTAAAAGAATGTTAGGAACTGAAAGATTATAGAAGATTCAGCACTTAATAGTGAAGAGCTGCTGGTGGGCTGTTAGAATATATGTGACTTACTTTGCTTCAGTAATTTTTTATATAGGAGAATATAATGGAAAGAGTAGAATTGAACATGGTAAAAGCTAAGATGGGTGATACATATATTAAGAACCTTCAGTTGTATCAAGTGAGTTGATGTCTCTAGGCCGAAATTGAATTGCATTTCAGAGTACTGAGGGTGTAGGTTTATTAGAATCATAAATCAAGGAATTGCTGTAGGCATAGCATAGTGTGTGTGTATTTTAGTAAGGCCTTTGACAAAGGCTGTCCTGTCACAGAAGAAAACATAGGAAAGTGGGATTTATACATGATTAAAATATGACACTTAGTGAGTGTTAATGCGACCTTGAAAGAAGTCTGTGCTAGCTGCCGTTAATCCTTGTTTTTATTGATGCTTTGCATGAAGACATCATTGGAGAAAGGAGGTATATGCTAAGGATACATAATACATACCATTATGTCAGAAAAAAATTGTCATTTGTCACCTGGGTCCAGTGGATCCTTTTTAGAAATACTTTTCTGTCATCTTAATGTAAATGAAATGTAAAAATCCTTTGTATTTCAATTAAACTCAAATGTCACACCTTCTTTTCGCAAAACAAAACAGTCCAGATTCTTGTTACAGAAATACTTACAGTATGACATCCTTTCTGTTGAATGACAAATTGGATGAAATATCCTGTTTTTGTTAGAGATACATTTTTCCTCTCATCAGATCTTGAGTTTGAGAAATACATTAGGATATGTTGTTCATCTGAAAACTCAGTCTGATGTTTCACTTAAATGTTAAATGTCACCATCATCATTGAAGTCTACAATGTGGTTCTTTCTTTGCATTTATCTTCTGCTTTGTCTAATAATTGTGAAATAATGTTCCTCTGTTTTCTTTTATATCATTATGGACAGAAAATAAAAATATCTAAATCTTTAACCATGCTCCAGGGAAAGCTAGAAGTAAACTATACAGTGTCTCCAATCTTAGTTTTACCTTTTTGAAATATAATGCAATATTTTTGGTAGTGTAGTAAAACTGAATGATGATTTATTTCACTATTGAATCACTCTTCTGAACAATTTTATTACTTTTTATTTTCCTTATTCTTTTTTGAAATAATTAGGAATAACTGATGAATAAGAATGGAATAATTCTTAGGATGATGAAATAGCACAATGTTTCAATATAGAGGAAATTAAGACCTGTACCTAAGATTCCGTAACATTATCTTAGATATAAATTTTAGTGGACTTTTTAAAGTTCATTATTTCTCTTTGTTCTTTGTAAGGCTTCTAAGAAGAAATAAAAGTCATGAAATCTCAATCTTTTCCTACTGGACTCAGCGGTTCTCAACCTGTGGGTCGGGACCCCTTTGAGGGTCGAACGACCCTTTCACAGGGGTCACCTAAGACCTTCAGAAAACACATATTTATGCAGAGCTGTGTAGAGAGCAGCTACCAATAATTTTATGGTTGGGGGTCACCACAACATGAGGAGCTGTATTAAAGGGTCGTGGCATTAGGAAGGTTGAGAACCACTGCGTAGGTGAAACTGCTCAAAAAAGAAACTCAAAAACTAACATTGGTTGCAGTGGATCCTGGGGGTTATACCAATGAGTAACTATTAAATAGATAATTAAGGGTTAAAAATAAGTGGGGAGTTGAGTTAGATGTGAAGCTTAAGGTGAGTGGTGGATAGGAAATAAGTGATGGGGAGAATATGTAAGTACTGAATTAGAACCAAATAAGAAGGCTCAGGGCACAGCTGAAAATTATCTTGCTGTGTTGTGGAGAATTTTATCGTTATTGTATCATTTTAAAGGTATAAGTCCAGGCTTATGCTGAAAACACATTCGTTTGATTTGTTTTGGAAGAATACCTTTATTTACTAACTTTTCAGACAGTACTGTGGTATAGAACAGGTATTTAAATAATTAAACTCTTTTCTTATTCTAACTTCATTGAAGGTGTGCAACATGTATATTTGATGCATTTACACCTTGCACTACTATACCACTGTGGTGGTAGCTGACACCTCATGCCACATAATTACCACTTACTTTTTGTGCTGGCAGCAATTAAGATCTAGTCTCTTGGTAACTTTGAAGTTTAAAATACAGTGTTTTTGTCTATAATCACTATGCTAGCGTTCCTTCTACACATATAGGAAGACAAAGAGTTCCAGTAACTTGTTCACAATCACAGAGTGTAGCAAGGGAACAGTACTTTTGAGTTGCTCTTTACTGTTAAATATTACAGTAGTTTCCAGATTGTGTACCACCAGGAACTATTTTTATTAATCTGTTGTCTAATTAGGCTTCATTTCCTGACTTTTATTGGACTTTCTGAAATGTTTTACATTCCTTTCTAATATTATTTTGTGAATTCTTAAAGATGGAGGTTGGGAAAGGCTCAAGTGGAGAACTCTTATGCTAGATCAGTGATTTTAATATTGGCATTTGAGCTTCTTCCATGTAGTATGTGACTTAGTTCTTTAAAATACTTTTATTGGACTTGTTATTTACCGCATTTTATAAAAATGCTAATTGCCAATGAAATTCTAGATTAATTTAGTTCCATTCTATGTCATTCATCATATAATACCTTTATTAATTCTGGTTTATGTTTTCCACAATTACAAATTTATTTGAAGACCTACTTGATCTTGCCATCTTATTCTAATATTATAGTTTTCTCCCCTTTTTATGTTGTTCCATGCTTTTAAGTAAACTTGAGTTTATGCAAAGTGTAATTTTAGATTCATTATAAAAAATTAAACATGGGATTTTTTAATGTATTAGGCTTTTTAAAAAAATGTGATTGTAATGTTTGTATGTTTAAATTTCCATTTGTAGTTGTATTCATTATTTCTCAATGTTTATATATTTGTATATATTCTCAATAGGCAACACCTCAGGATAGTCAGGAGGGAACATTTGGATCAGAGCATTCTGCGTCACCATCACAAGGGAGTAGCCAGCAGCATTTCCTTGAACCTGAAGCAAATTTGGATGATTCCATTGATATTCAGCAACAGGTAGAATGTAAATGCTTTTCTGGGTCATAAATTTATAAATTAGTGAGAGAAAAATATTATAAAATACGGTAATTTTTATTTTAGGTAAAATTTTTTATTTTACTTAAAATAATGGTAATGTCCTGAATGTTTTTCTCCCCACATTTAAGCTCTGCATTTTATCCATTTGGCTATTGGGCATTAATGCTACTGTGGTGACTGTTTTGTAAGGCTGAATTGTCTCCATGTACTGACTCTCAACCAGGCATTTGTCTGTCTGCTCTTTTGACTTGAAAGGACATGGATATAGATGAAGGGCAAGATGGAGTGGAAGAGGAGACCTTTGAACAAGAAGCAAAGAAAGCGGCTGTTCGCTCGAGATCCAGAACACATTCACGATCTCGTTCAAGGTTCTGCAATAATATTTGAGGATAGTTGTGTGTAGACTTTTAAAATGTTGGCTTTGTTTCTTTGCATCAGGATTAAAGGAAATATTTTCTTAGAATGACATTTTTATTCTTTCAGAAAGAAGTAATTCAGAATTTTAAAATCAGAAACTACTTCATTCCATTTTTAATCGGATATATCTGTGCTCATTCATTTGAATGTTATACATGAATCACAGCTATCTCATGAGACTTAGATTTTGAAATACACCCCATTTTAGTAATATTATGGTAACACCTCAGCTTTTAGGATATTAGTACCTTGGAGCAACAGTTAAATTAGGCTCTTTAGAGGAACAGTGTTAGAAATTCTATTGTGTATTCTCTTAAAACTGAAAATCATTAGTCTTTAACATTTTTTCATACCCTATTTTCTGCACATGAATGCTGTGAAAACCTGAACAGTAAATACTAGAGGAGGAAGCAGTATCTTTGATCATGTTTTTCAGTCATTTCTTGTTTGTTTCAAGAAGTTATTTGTATTTACCTCTTATAAATGAGAGCCTGTCAGTTCATCTGTCTCTGAATCCACCTCATGCCAATGAATTATCTTGCTAAAGCAGTGATAGTGGAGTGCTGAAAACTTCTTTGTTGTAGCCTAGCATAGTAGCGTCTTTGTTTGTCTTGCAACATCTTCTTAATAAGCATTTTGGAGAGAGTTCAATGACATGGTTGAGAGGCAAAAACAAAACTCTTTTAGTGTCATGTTACAATACAAAGTCAAGTAAACTTTAAAGTTGAAAATGAGTAAGCAGAATTACATAGTGGCCTAGCACTCTGTTGGAAACATTCTCTGTTTCCTAATTTTAAGAAAGTGACATCTTTCTCACCTAAAAGGTCTTTTGATTTTTCTTTGGTATTTTATCTCTGTTCTTGACTCTTGTTTGAAAAATGAGTTGGACGACACTAGGAGAAAGTGAGGCCCTTACTAGAATCACGTTCTCCCGTTCTTCTTTGTAGTATTGAATAAGTACTTAGTAAGAATTATTGAAAATAAATGTCTGTTACTAGTGTGAAT
Source organism: Lyroderma lyra (assembly GCA_004026885.1). Classification (NCBI taxonomy): domain Eukaryota; kingdom Metazoa; phylum Chordata; class Mammalia; order Chiroptera; family Megadermatidae; genus Lyroderma; species Lyroderma lyra. The sequence continues at coordinate 169,944 of PVJL010001304.1, forward strand.
TGAAGCAATGCATAGATTTGAGAAAATGCATGTCTGATACTTGATTATACTTAAATCTTTTTAAAGAGGTAGCTAAATATAAGAACCGTTTTTTTTCTTTTTCTCACGTGGAAGTGAGAAGTTTGATAGAAGAGTAACATGGTCATTAGAAGTAATCAAAGATTTTCTTTATAGATCACCAAGGAAACGAAGGTCTAGGTCACGATCTGGTTCTCGAAAGCGTAAACACAGAAAGCGATCACGTTCACGCTCACGGGAAAGAAAACGGAAGTCATCGCGTTCATACTCTAGTGAAAGAAGAGCTAGAGAAAGGGAGAAAGAACGACAGAAGAAGGGGTTGCCTCCAGTCAGATCTAAAACATTAAGTGGTGAGTGACACACTTAAAAAGCTAGTGAGTCTCTAAACCTTATAAGACTGAGAATTTGAAAAGTGGTTTGGTAAATGAGTAATTTTATCCTTGGGATTTGTAATGTGATTGGGAAGAAAAGGAAGAGCAATTTCTTCTCCAATACTAAGGTTATTAAGAGTGTTTTGTTTTTAATGCAAGTTACAAAATATGAGGAGAGGGCTAGGGGAAGTTCACTTAGTAAGAATGTGAGGTTCAGGAAAATAAGTTGTAATAAGTGCCAAGTTCTACGTAAAGATTCTTAGTGAGTGATGACTTCTAAGGTGAATCAGCCAGCTGTGAATGGGTGACGTGTGAAAAATGGAGCAAATTGTCATTCTTTGCCAAGACTGAATGCTGATCGGGTTATCTGATTTCCAGAGGTCTACAAATAAATTCTTCCTGTCATAGAAATAGATTAATCATTAGTATAACTTAGAGTACTGCTGAAGCATCTTGGAAATCCAGGCTTATAATTAAAGGCAACAGCCATCTGCTTATTTAAGTTCTCGCACTTTGAGCAAGCCCTGATCACCTTGCCAGGATGTTACCAGGTTATGAGAGCCAGGTTGATATTCCCAACTCAGAAAGTTTCTGTGTCTTACCTAGCTAGAGATCGGACTATAAAGTCTCTACTTTGCATCTTCCCATGAGGACATTCAGAATCTTCAATTTTAGGACAGGGCTTTCACATACTCTCTTTCATTTGGTTCCTCACCTAATGTGTCATGTTGGTGCTGCCACCATTTTCTTTCTTACTCACCATGGAATTAATTTTCTGTTACTGTTTTATTTTCATGAGTAAAACACAATAAAAAATTTCAGAAAGTTCTTAAGAAAATACAATGACATATGTCTCTCATTTTCTACCTAGAAATGTGCCTTACATGGAAGCAGTGTCTATTTTATGAATTCCCAACACAATTTAAACACATATAATACTGTTTTCCCTACCATTGGTCCTTAGAACACAAGAATTTTCATGAATAGTCCAAGAGGTATGAAACATCAACAAACAGCATTCTAGGAATCAAGTGACCCCTCTTCCAGCAGGGAAAAATGACATTACCCATGGGAATAATTTGTAGAGAGAGAACATTGAAGGAGCAGGGTGAATATGGAATTGTTTTTGGAGAGATTAAGGCAGCTGTGATGTGTAAGACATAGTAGGAAGAGGTGGGAACTGTTCAGTGAGAGAGGTCTAGAAATTTGCTAAGGGTTTCTGGTAGGTTGGTTAATGGTCCTTGAAAGATGTCCATGCCCAGATCACTAGAGCTTGTAAATATGTTGCATTGCAGGTAAAAGGGGCTTTGATCTGATTAATAACTTGAGGTGGAGACATTAACTGGTATTATCCAGAAGATCTCAGTGTAATCTAAGGGTCCTTGTAAGAGGGAAACAGGGTCAGAGGAAATGTGATGTGAAGGTAGGAGGAGAAAGACAGAGGTTTGTTGATACTGCCTTGTTTGTTGGCTTTGAAAATGGAGGTGTTAAGCCACGGACTGCAGACAGCAAAGCAAGGAGACACATTCTCCCCTAGAGCCTGCTGCAGGAATTAGAATGCAGACTTGTTGACCATTTAGGACCCCCAGCACTGTAAGAGAACACATTTTTCTGTTTAAGCGATGAAGTCGGTGGTATTTCGTTACAGCAGCAAAAGAAAACAAATACATTGCCCCTCAAAACTTTGATTGAATTTTAGGTATGTGTGTTTAGAGCATGACTACCTGAGGCAAAGAGGAAACACCAGGAAAGAGCAATGACCAGGGACCTGTTGGTCAACGATTTGATGCCTCAAGCCCACACAGATTGGGAGATTTTGAGTTCTGCTTAACCAGAGCAGAGACCTGGTTGAAAACCCATGTTCAGTGGAGACCTTACAATAGTCGCATCTTAATATGGATCTAAATTAGTTTGAGTTAATAAAACCTGCCCTGGGCCTGCCCTGTTGTAGGTAAAAGCTAGTCAAAAAGTTGGACACTTATTCTTACAAGTCCATGTAGAGCAGAGCCTTGAATAATGGGATTAGGAGTGCCAGCTCCTGTGCAGTCAAAAACATGCACATAACTTTTGAGTTATATGCGTCCCTCCAGAGGGATAACTGTAGTTAAGTTTTGGGAAGTCAGAAGTTAAACGCATGTTTATGAGTGCATCAAATAGTTGACCGACAAGTCCCTGGTCACTCCTTTTCCCTGCCTCAGGTAGTCATGCCCTAAACACACATACCTTAAATTCAGCCAAAGTTTTGAGGGACAACGTATTTGTTTTCTTATGCTGCTGTAACAATATACCACCGACTTAGTCGCTTAAAACAGAAAAATGTATTCTCTCACAGTGCGGGGGTCCTAAACGGGTCAGAGTCTGCATTCCAATTCCTGCAGGCTCCAGGGGAGAATAGCAGCCAGCGAGCTCCCTTCTGCTGTGGACTCCTGGCGAAGCATGGAAATGTTTGCCATCTGTAGTTTCTTGAATTCATGAATGTGAAACTTGGGGATATGGGGGTTGACTGTATTTATTGAAAAAAAAAAAGGTTCAAACCCATGCCAGGACAACTGTATATTAAAACTCTGCAAATATAGTGGCTGTAAATGTTTTTAAAGTGTCTTCAAGAAAAAACTATTCGTGGAGGCATGAACATTGCAGTTAAAAGGAGACAAGATGTCTCAGGTATAGCATTTGTTTATTAAAGGGAAGTGGCTTCCAAGTCTTTCATGATAACCAGTGTAGGAGTTCTAATTCAGTCTTTTCTTCTTTGTATCTTCATGCATATTATTATTTCCTTAAGGATATGATACTGTTTTCAGATTTAACTCTTGATTAAGGAAAAACATAGACTCAGTCTTTTCCAGCATAGAAAAATATTTAAAAGGTACACAGATAGAATTGCAAGAAAAAGTGGTTTAGAACCTTGGCGCACCTGAGAATTACCTACGGAACTTTAAAACTCCCATCTCCCACTCTGTAATACTTCATACCATTCATCTTTTACAGTGGGACCCCGGTACCCACAAGTGATTCAGGTGTGCCTCCCCGCTTGAGAACAAGTGTCATGCACGCAGGAGACTTGGCATGGATGTGAAGGGATACCTGGGATTTTAGTTGATTTTTAAATATACAAATGTCCTTGATCACATTTTAAATACACTATCTTAAATTTTAATCTATTATATTTTTAATCCCTTTTCTTCAGCTACTTGAAAGAAGTAACTGTGTCTGTGTGATTTATGTCATTTATCTTATGTGTTGACAGTATGTAGTACCACTCTCTGGGTTGGTCAGGTGGACAAGAAGGCCACACAGCAGGACTTAACCAACCTGTTTGAAGAGTTTGGACAGATCGAATCCATTAATGTAAGTATCAGTTGTTAAACAGTAATTTAAAGTAAAGAAAAGCAGTGGGAGTTTTCACTCAGATAGAGGGTCACTTTGGTTCCTAATTAACCCAGTAGTATCTCCTTTTAATAATGTAAATCTTTACAAGGAGCCTTTGACTTTCATAGTTTTTGTTTGTTGCCGTGTTTGATTCATTTTTTAAATGGAATTCTAACAAAAATTCTTAAGGAGTTTATAGCAGCGTAGCACTTGATTCCTAAAAACATTGAATGTTCAATTTAGTGTGTGATCTAGTTTAATTCCCTTTTTTAAAATAGAAAATGAGGAAATTTGAGTCCCACAGAATTTTAATCCCTGCACATGAAGTGTGCAGACACGGCTGGACTTGGGGTCCCTCTCTCTCTGCCCTTCTCCCCTGCCTCCTACCTGCTTCATCTCAAGCCTTAGGCAAGAAAACCTGTGTGGCCAGGGCATCACCTCTAACTTCAGCTTAACTCTTTCACTCCTCAACTTGATTATGTCAGTGGTTTTGCCCCATTCTTTCTCCTTTGTTGAGGATGTTCTTCTTCCTGCAGAGCTGTCATTTTTCCCTGTGCTATGACTAATTAAGTGTTTTATTTTTTTGAGGTGATTTATAGTTCATTAACCATCTGATTTTACTCAGTTGTATACTTTCATGTCTATGGATCTTTTATCGTTATTTACTGGGAAATTGGTTCATTTTTCTTTCTAGTGTTAGATCCCAACATTCCTTACATGGCCAGATTTGACTTTTCTGTATTAATAATGGCATTCTTTATTTGAATTGAGTTTGATCATTTTGTATTTTACTTCCAACAATGTGTGTCTGCTTGGAGCCTCACAAGAAGCTGGTTAAGTAATTCAAATACTGTTAGCTTACCAGTGAGGAAGCTGAGTGATTTGCCTGAGTTACACAGATAGGTGGCTGTGTAATAAACAGGTGACTGGTTAATAAACATGTAATTAGTTGAGTGCTTCAACTTAGCTAGCTATTTCAGATTTCTCTTTCTACACCTTGAGAGTGCTGTAGACTTTTCTTTTTTGTCTTTTTAAATTTCACCTGTCAAAACTTAACTATCATGCAGAATCCATGATCATATAACATCTGAAAATATTCCTGATTTTCACCTACCCTTAAACTCATGGTTCTCAGCCCTAGCTGCATATCAGAAAGGTGTTGACTTTTGAAAAAATAGGGATGCCCGTGATCAGTATCTTTAGAACCTTATCAAAGTGGTTCTGATGCAAAGCCAGGAGTCACTGTTCTGAACGGATCCTAAATCCAAGTAGCATTTTGACTTTTCACATTGCTTATGCCACTTGTCGTCTTTCTTGAACCAGAGTAGTTTGGACATTACTTTGCCTGGTCTCTTTCCTCCTCTGTCTTAGCTTTTAAGAGCATAGCATAGTATTCAATAATAGCCACTAAGTTCTGTTGTGAATGGCTAAGTGATAAAATTGAGATTTGAAAACATGTTGTAAAATTTAGAAACCTTTTACTTGGTCTTGGTTTAGGGGTGTTTGAGGACTGAGTTTAGGTCTGTTAGATTTGGTGTTTTTTAGGTCATTTGTGTGTTTGAAGAAAATATTTTCAGTGGGTTGGTAAGGAGTTGGATCTACATCCTAAGAATTGAAGAAGTGTGTGAGGAGTTAGATAGACTTCTCTTTTGAAAGGTTTGATATTAAAGTGACAGTAGCTTGAAGTGTTAGCAGGATGAGGAAAGGGTTATTTTTATTTTGACAAATAGAGTTTATTAGGTGTTGAGTGATAGTAAAGGGAGAGAATATCTTTTGAGTTCTTAAAAAAAATGAAATGCTTTGTATTTTTTTGTGTACATTAAGTATACTTTTATGATCTGGTAGTCTATAGAATAGTAAATAAAACTTTCAGATCCTTATAGTGAGGATCTGTTCATTTTAAAACCTATATCCAGAGGTACTTGAACAAAATTAAATTTTTTAAAATTGAAAAGCTTTAGTTTTATCATTTGTTGTAGATTATAGATTTTATATTAGGATAAAATACTTCCTCAAAACAAAAATTCTTCACACATTACTCAATATAACATTTGGAAAAATTGAAATAATACTGTGAATAATCTATATGCCTTCAAATGTGTTGGCCATACGCATGCATGTTTTTATACTTTTTAAAGTAGTGCTGTATTTTATATTAGAAAAACTTTAATTGACAATCAAGTTTTCACATATATCATGGCTTAGAGTAAGACTCAACTAGGTTTTGAATTTTGGATTTTTTTTAAGACTGAGTAATTAGTTGTACATGAATTGAACCAATAAACAGATAGCTGGAGGGAGGAAAAGAAAAACAGTTCAGTGTTAGTCAGTAGGCAATATTCTGTTTCATTAAGACCATAAAACGCCAGGATGAATTGCCCTCCTAATAACCCTTCTAAAGAAAACATTTTTTTTTAATAGATGATTCCTCCCAGGGGCTGTGCTTATGTCTGCATGGTTCATCGACAAGATGCATTTCGGGCTCTTCAGAAACTTAGTTCTGGATCATATAAAATTGGGTCCAAGGTCATTAAGGTGAGATTGGGGAACAGGGTTTTATTGCATTATTAGAGTATTGCTGTTTTTAATTCATTTTTTTGAATGTTACGGAAAACCTCAATGGAAATTTATTATTTCAGTATTGAGTTACAGAATCAGACATAGGTAAAATAAAAACCCAAACTGTAGTGAAATGGTTTTTTGAAATCACACATGCACAGTTCTCTTTGTCAGCCAGGTCACTGTTTTATAAGCAAGCCTTTTTTACCTTTGTCTGTTATCCACTTCTTCCCTGATCACACCCCCGGGTAACGTCTTGTCTACACAGCTCACGCCCTTGTGAAGGACTTGTTCTTATTTCCCTCTTACTCTTAAAGCTTGAGTATTGTGTAGTTTTTCCATTTCACTGCTTGTGACTAGTTTAGATTTCATTTCTGCTGTTTGGAGATAATTTATATTATTAGTTTCTGCAACTGAATTAAAAACTTTAAAATGACTGCTTTCAAAGGAGTTGACATGTAATGACAGAGAGTTTCTTGACGTCAGCTAAAGTGTCAGCCGGGCTCCTCTTTGCTGGAGTGCCATGATTTTGTTTAAATTATAATAACTTATTCTAATTACTGCTAATGTAGCTTGACATTTTAATGGTGAAAAATAGATTTGGATATTGTTTCTGAAAGTGTCTTCTTTAAAAGTTGCAGTAAAAAGTAGAAATAAATCTCACAAACACATCACTAGTAATGCAGGTTATTCTTTATAGACAAACAAAAACACAAAAATACATGGAAAAATTTTCTTGGGTAGTGTTGTTCTTCCAGCAGTGATGCTGTGCCCACCCACCTGATTTTTAAAACTACTTTTATTTGTATTTACATTGTTTACATGTTTTTGAATGTTTAACCTTGTTTTTACAGCGTATGTGAGCTTGCTTTTTTTCTCTCTTCATTCCTGATAGATTGCTTGGGCTTTAAACAAAGGTGTAAAAACAGAATACAAACAATTCTGGGACGTGGATCTCGGAGTTACATATATACCCTGGGAAAAGGTTAAAGTGGATGATTTGGAAGGTTTCGCAGAAGGAGGCATGATCGATCAGGAAACTGTAAATACCGGTAAGATCCCCATGGGCAATTTTATTGTTAAAAAGCACACTTAAAAGGTTGTAATTTCACGATAGGGTTAGTTTTGTTTACTTCCCCATTCTTCCATCTTCAGAGAGAAAAAGTATGAAACACTGTTGAGTGTATACTTGACTGGTCCTGTTTTATTAGTGTCAGAGTATAGATAGTGAAGTTTACTGGGTACTTTGGAAGCTTCTTTGAAAAACTTCCTACGTTATTTAGATTGATATCCATATTGAAAATGGCAGGAGTAGAGTCTTAGTTTAGGAAGCTGTGGTTCACATTCATGCAGTGTGAGGGTGCTTGCTTTTAACCAAATGACCATCTGGCTGGCTCTTTTTAAAAATATGTCTCTTTTATTTTAAAAAATTCCAGTTATAAAATGATTAGCATAACCAGTAAGAAATCTTAAAAGAATTGAAATATGATGCACTTGTTATTTCTTCACATCTTAGCTCTCCTTTTCATGATTAGCTCATTTAAGGAGTATTTTAATTCTCAGGCCATTGCATATGTTCAGACACATTTTCAGTAGTTTTCTTCTTGACAGTTTCTCTTTTTATTTCTTGATGGATAGTCCTCTAAAACATTTATTCATTTAATAAATATTTTAGTTCCTACTTCCTGCTGTGTGACAGGCACCATTTTAGGAACTGGGATTACAGCAGTGAGACAGACAGAACAAGATCCTTTCTTTCATGCAGTGTACCTTGTAGTACAGGGGTTGACAACCTAGATCCTCTGGGCCACATGTAGCCAGCAGCCTATTTTGTAAATAAAGTTTTATTGAAACACAGCCATACTCACCTGTATTTATCTATTTTATATGATTGTTTTTTTCAGCAGCAGTTGAGTAGTTGCAGCAGAGCACTATGGCCCACAAAGTCTACAATACTTAGTATAGGAAAATTTTGCCAACCCATATTCTAGTGGAAAGAAATAGATACACTGTCCAGTACTTTCTGTTAGAGGAAAAATCAGGGAAGGAGGGATAGGCAGTATGGGTGTGGGGCTATTGCAGTTGTAAGTGGTTGAAGAAGCTCTAGCGGAGAGGGTGATATTTGAAGAGGTGAGACTTGTAGCTGTTAAAGGGAACAAAGTGCAAAGTCTTGAAAAATCACGGGACCAGCATTGCTTGAGCAGAGTTAGTGAGGACTGAGTAGTGGGTGACGAAGTCGGAGAGGTACAGAAGAGTGAAGTAATTCGAGGCCTTACGAGTCATTATAATGACTGATCTTTAGTCTGAGGGAGATGAAGTGCTATTGGAGGAACCACTAGAGCGTCTTTGTTTTATTTCTGCATAGTTGTATTTTCAGAAAGATTTCCTGTATTGGTTTAATATTTGTTGGTTTCCCTTGTACCTTGTGACAAAATGAAGAATGAGGTTAGTTCCTCTTAACATCAAGACGTCTTTGAGATCTGTATTATATCCCTTTTAAGTGTTTTCTGTAGACTAAATGTTTTTGTGTCTTTCATTTGTGTCTCGTGTCATATTTCTTTGGACTCCTTAGTATCCTAACGATTTATCTGGGCAAAACCTAGGTTGACAACTATAGTTGTCATACCTTACAGATAGGTATGCCAGGGTAGGTGAAGGACTTAGACAGGCATGAAATAAATGTATACATAGAAATACAATGAAAAGTCGTAGCCGTCTAGAGGAAATCAATTTTAAATATTTTGTTTAGAGTGGGAAACTGTGAAAAGCTCAGAACCTGTTAAAGAGACGGTGCAGCCAACTCAGAGCCCAACTCCAGTCGAAAAGGAGACAGTGGTCACTACCCAGGCTGAGGTTTTCCCTCCACCTGTTGCTATGTTGCAGGTTAGTGCTGGGTGTTTTGTCGTTGAATGTGTTGTTTTACATTTCTGTTTTTTCTCATATATTTACTTTGTAAAACTTCAAGGAAATTGTCCAAAATAGAGTAAATAGGGGTTCAATCAAACAGTCTTTGAAAAAAAAAATTTGGAAATGGTCCATTTATATATTTAAATATTTGTTTATTGAACAAGTAATTATTGATTGCTTGCTCTGTGACATTAACTCTTCTAGGCACCTGACATTGGAATATATTGGTGAAAAATAAATAAATAAAAATCACTGCCCTTGTGGAGCTTTTGTTCTCAAAAGGGGAGACAGAAAATATAAAATAAGTTTATAAGTTACAGTGGAAGGATAAAAGTGGTATAAGAGTCATCAGCTTGGTTAGGTGCTTACAAACTTAAGTAAAATGGTCCGGGTAGACTTAATTGAGAATGAAACATTTGAGCAACAACTTAAAATTGCTGAGGGCGGTAACCATTTGTCTAGCCGAGGAAAAGCATTCTGGGCAGAAGAAACAACCAGTGCAAAGGCCCTCGGCTGGGAGCATGCCTGGTGTGTTCTGGCACGTAGGCTAGAAGAAAGTGAGTGCAAAGGATACCTGTAGAACGACTTTGGTTTTCACTATGAGATGCGGAGCCTTTGGACAAATTTGAACAAGGTGACTTGATCTGGCTTAAAGTTTTAAAGGATTGCACTGACTATACTATTTTGAGAATAGATTAGTGGGCATTCATAAAAGCAGGGTGATGAGTGAAAAGACAGTTGGAGCAGTTTAGATGAGAGACGATGATGGCTCAGACTAGAATGCTAGCAGTGGAGGGAATGAGAAGTGGTCAGAGGCGTGTTTTGATGGGACGACCAGTGGCACCTCATGGCATGATTAGATTTGAGTTGTGAGAAAGGGGAGAGGTAAGGTTTTTGGACTGAGAAATTGGAGAAATGGAGTTACTTACCATTATCTGAGAATGAGAAAGAAAACTGGGAAAAGTTGTTTTGGTAAGGACCCTTGGGAGTTCAGTTTTGTGCATGAGAAGTTTAAAATGTCTTTTAGACAACAAAGTTAAGATGTTGAATAGACCGTTGGTAGACTACGAAATTTGGAAGAGAGGTATAGCCATAGTGCAGATAAATATTTGGGAATTATTGTACCTCGGATGAGTGAAAGGTATTTATGCTAGGAGTAGAAAGTAAATTTATGAGAAATTTGAGTCATTTTAAAGCTGTTACTGACATGCTTCCTGTTGATGGTTCGGTTGCATAATGCAGTAGGTATTGCAAATTTAGTGGGAGGTGGCAATTTAAAATTGAGCCTGATACTCACTATTCAAGTAGGTGCTTATTGCTTTAGTTACTTGAATGTAAGGCAGATTTCACAATCTGTACGTATACTATCTGTTGAATAATACTGCCTTGCTACCCAAGTAGGTTTACTTACAGTATACAGAAAGGAGAAAAAGAAAGCAACTTAATATAGTAGTGTTTGTTACCCCCTACAAAAGAAATAGAAATAATTTAGGTGTTACAAGGTATAATCATTGCAGATGGATAAAACTACTCATGAACTTTTTATTTTCTATCCGCAAAAGATTCCAGTAGCTCCAGCTGTGCCTACAGTTAGTTTGGTCCCACCAGCATTTCCTGTGTCAATGCCTGTTCCTCCTCCTGGATTCAGTCCAATCCCTCCACCTTTTCTACGAGCAAGTTTTAATCCTTCACAACCACCTCCTGGTAAGGACTTTCTGTCTTACTAATGGAACTCTGTTAAGAATATCATTTGAATTGTTCTTTTCCAGGTTAAAAAGCTGTAGAGCAGTGGTTTTCAAACCACAGCATACATGACAGTTACTCAGAAGGTATATTACAGGGGTTCCCTGGTGGTGTAGTGGCTAGGCTTTGGCGCGCTCAATGCTGTGGCCTGGGTTCGACTTCCAGCCAGGGAACCACCAAAAAAAAAAGGAGGAGGAGGAGGTATGCTACAGCACAGGCTGCTCGGCAGCCTCCTTTGGTTTAGTAGGACTGAGCGGGAACCAGACATGGCATTGCTAAGTTCCCCGGTGATTCAGATTGTTTGGAGGACCACGCTTCAAGAAGCACTGACAGACGGACGGAATGGAATCCTTTAAAATCACTGAAAGACGCTAGATAATTTAAAATTTATGTTGACATTTTTATATCATAGTTTTATATACTTATCACCCATTCATTGGAAAGTATGCATTAAATTATATAGATTGACCTAATAAACTGTTGATAAACAAAAAGTTCTTTAAATCAGTGTTTTTAGGTAAAAATTATAGATTACTTAAACATCACATATCAATTAAGTATAAATAATAGCTTATATAGCTTAGAGATAGAGATTTTAGTATTAGATCATGGCAAGTTAGAAGAATGAGGGGGAGATACAAGGGATCAAATGAAATATCTTGATTTTTAAAACTTTTTATCTTTCTTTGAACGTCATGATTTATTAGCCTGTTAAAAGAAACGAAGTACTGTCCTTTGGTTTCTGTAATTTTAAGTTCTTAGCCATCAATTAGAGTTCCTTAAAAAAATATATTAACAAGACCAAAAAGTAAATTGATTGCCTGAGAATGGTTGTAATTTTTCTGTCATGTAACATAAAATTAAAAATTATAGTTTAATGCATAATTTGAAATTGATGCAGACTTTAATATAAGAATGTTATCTTTTTTATATTTTAAATATTTGCAAATTACTTTAGTATTTTCTGTATTTGTGATTTGAAAATTATTTTTCAGAGGATATTTTAAAATTATTTCAACATGTAGACTTTATATAATGTTGTCTAGCATTCATTTATTGAAAAGAATCACAGATCTTTATCTTTCCCTTAATTTTAGACACTGTTTCTAATTGAATTTAATGGTAGCTCTGTTTTTTAAAAAGGCAAGGAAACAGGTTTATAGTTTGACCATTTGATATTTAAAACCATAAAACAGACAGTATTAAGTTGAAGATTTCTTTCAGTGCTCAAAACAATATAGTAATATACTACATGGTTAATGCAAGATTCTGATCTAATGGGTAAACAGCATATATAGCAAAAACAAACAGTAGCAATTTTATTTTATTTTTTTGGTTGGTTCCCTGGCCGGGAAGCAATTTTATAATTATTGCATGTAAGGTTATCAGCAGCTTGAAATACAATGTTTATTTCCCCATGTGATCACCATGCTAACATATAAATGGGTTGCCTGGCTTTTATCAATCTTTGATTTTATAGTATCATAAAGTGTGCCACACGACTTAAATGAGTGAATTAATAGGATTGATAAGGATCTCTGTGCTTTACCTAAGGATCAAATAAGGTAGTGTATATAAAAGTAATTTTTAAAATGGAAAATACACTCACAGATATCAAGTGGTAGTAATGAAAGACTTTTTTAAGAAAGTAGAATTTCACTCACAGGTATTAAAAGCTTTGATTTAAAAGAAGTGACTTTTCTTAATGTTGTTTTGTTTTGGGTCTTTTTTGTCCCCTGTAGGTTTCATGCCACCTCCAGTCCCACCACCTGTTGTACCACCACCTACTATTCCCCCAGTAGTACCAACATGTGAGTTTTCTGCTTTCAGAATTTTCTTAATTCAGGTAGTGTCAGTTGTCATTCTTAGGAATTATGGTTAATTTTTTATTATGAAAGTTTTCTGACAGTTGCATATTTTTTGTTAAATGATTTCTTTAAAAAATTATCCGTACCATCTGAAAGTTCATATACAGATTTTGTTATCACATCAGGTGCCATGCAGTGCCGCCTTTCCCCACTTTAAAAATGATAGTAAGGGGTGTCAGAGTAGTCAGGCAGTGGAACCTGCTCATTAACACAGGTAGCCTTCAGTTTTGGATAAGGTGGTTTCATCCATTGATCATTATTACTTGAATCTACCTACCACTTTTCATTGGTTTCAAAGTGATGATCTTTTGAATTTTATAATTTCTTGCATATTACTTAGCTAGAGTTTTTCTGTAAAGAAAAACTAATAGTATGAGGGGGAACCCCTCAAAAACAGAATTTACTTATAAAATGTTGTATGTTTATTCTTACAAGTTTAACCGTCAGTCACCTTCAGCGTACTCTCCGTTTGATAGAATACACCCATTGAGATGTGTGTATTTTTCACTGCCCGAAACAGTTTTTGAATTTGTCGATTTTGATGCCTAATTTTAGTGCTTCTGCCATTTTTTGTTTCACCTCTTCCATATCGGAAAAACATTTCCCTTTGAGGACTTTCTTCATCTAGGGACATCGAAGAAAGTCACTTGGGGCGTGAATAGGTGAATCGTGAGGGTGGGGGTATGGAGCCATGCGGTTTTTGGTCAAAACCTGCTGAACACTTAGCTCCATGTGGGCAGGCGCATTGCCATGCTGCACATTGTTTGTGTAAATTACCCATCATGAAATGGGCAAACGCATTGAAAGCGTCTCTAAAAAATTTCATTGAAGCTGAACGCAACCTCTTAACATCAGCACCAGCTGGTACACAGATGCAGATGGTTTCCTACAGCACTCACCTAGCTAGGGAAGCCTGTCCTAAAAGGAGCCCGCCTGCCAGAAGATAAGTTCCAGTTGTTTTGGGTCCCCCCCTCATACTTAGTTACCTTGAACTACAGTGTACAGGAGAGCTGGGCAGGTGCTAAGTTCTTTCCTATAAATGCCATTCTCTAGGGCTGTGAGTTCTGTGGATATTTTAGTGATATCCAGTGGCTGAAGTGGGGGGCGGATTTCTCTTATTTCTCTTTCTCTTCCTCTCCCTTTCTCTTCACTTCTTACTCCTTCATTTTCTTTATAGTGTTAGTGGATTAATGGTTTCTACTTCAAAGCAGTTGCATTCACTTCTCTTTTTGAAGTTCAATTTTTCTCACCTTTGTACAATGATCATCTTGCTTCTCTGTCTTTTCAGATGACCACTGGGTCTGAGACAATTTTGCAAACTCATCCTAGAAAAGTGCTACATATCTCATTGCTGAATGTCACTATAGTCACCTTTGGAGTACTCCCTTTAGGAAGCTGTGCACCGACACTGGCACCTAGTCCACCCTTTAAAGCAATTTTGGGACTCTTTCTCTGGAATGGTTATCAGAGTCCCCAAATCTGACAATTAAGTTCGCGAACTTGCCACCGTGTGCTCACATTGGCAGTACTGTACAAACAACTCGGTAAGGTGTCATGACCTTGGCAAGGTACGACAAGAGCTCTTACGGCCATTCCAGAAAAGAGTTTCAAAATTGCTTTGAAGGGTAGACTAGGCGCTGGCGTCAGTGCACAGCTTCCTGAGAGGAGTACATCAAAGGTGGCTGTAGTGATATTCAGCAGTGAGGGATGTAGCACTTTTTCTAGGATGAGTTTGCGAAATTAATTGTCTGACCTCATACATCGGTTTTTGTGAGCTTCTCAGTTTTTTGGTCCAGTTTGACTCAAGAACTTTATTGTGAAGAGAGAGTACGTAATAAGAGAGCTTACCTTTTGATAATACAATTCATTTTTCTGTTTTTAAACTTCTTACTCTCTTCAGTGCTTGGACAGTATTAGATTCTTCTTTTTTGTTACTGTTGGTTAATCAGAAAGAATGGTTTATTCTTTCCAAAAATTAGAAGTGTTCAGAAGCCATATCTGAATTCACCATTCACAGATACTCTTCCTAGAGCCTACCTCCCAATTATTTCTTAATTTATTGATTTTGAAAAATCTAAAATAAATTTAATGGAGAAATAGAAATACCACTGTGTTCTAGGTTCTCTCCTATTTGCTTAACACTGTCTCATTTAGTTCTCATAATTCCCATATGTTACCCGAGATGACTTCCTTCGTGTTTTATAACTTTGTCACATGCTAACAGTTTGTCCAGTTCAACGTGAGGGTAACAGTTTCTAAAATCCCCAAGTAAATGGTAATAATGTTGTGATATAAATTGGGCTACAGATTCTAATTGCTTAATTATGACTTTTGTATTCCTCTAGTTCTGTTTTTTTTAATATACAAATGATATATACACTTAGGGGTTTTTCTATGCATTCTTTTAAATGGAATGTTTATACCTTTTTATTTGTAGTCCACCTTATCATCATTTATCTGATGAGTTTCTAACCTCGTATAAAACAGTAAATGTGAGAACCCTAGACCATTGTAATTTCAAAGGGATTGGGTAGATTTTCATTCCCATACATACTTGTCAGTCTGCACTAATCATTTCTGTTTGTTTAGATTATTCACACACTGGCATCCTAGGAAAATTACGATTTTTTTGGGGGGGGGGATTACTGGAATTTTTTTCTTAAGTTACTGGCCTTTATTTTACTAAACATTTTTATGCAAAAAAATTTTTTCCTTATTTTTAAAAAGTAATGATTTTTAAATAAAATGTATCCTCTTTGTGGTGACCCATTTGTCATTTTGAGCATCAGTTACATGATGTAGTAGGTAATGCTATTAAGTGAAATGCTCAAGCCGCCAGAAGTTTTCATGTAAATGAAATAGAGGGACCAGAAGAGTTCCTGTATGGCAGGTCCTCAAATAACATCATTTCATGCAGCGTTGTTTCAAGATAACGTTTATGAGATGCCATAGGAACTTTTGTTTATATCAGCCTGTGGTAGAATTGGTTTTGGATGTCGTTTCCTGAAAGTTGCAGAACCTATCAACATTAAATGAGGACTTACTATATGTTCTGTTAACTGAGTAGACTTAACAAACAATTGGGGAGAGAGGATAGGAAGTCATTTAAAACTTTGGCAAGGCCATTGTTAGTTATGATTAATAGTTTAGCTTAGCACATGAATTGATTAAGTCTGAAATATATTTTCTCCCTCTTTAAACAGCTTTAGTGCAGCCGCCATTATCCATGACTCCAGAAACTGTGAAAGATGTTGGATTTGGTAGTATTGTTTTACCAGGTGGTTCTGTTGCCAGCAGTCTTGCTACTTCCGCTTTGCCAGCTGGCAGTGTTTTTAATCCTCCAGCTAAACAAGTAGAGCCTGAAGAAAAAGTACCTCTTCTGATAGACCACCAGCTTTCTTCTGGTGAAAACACCAGACCAGGTAAAAAGACAAAGAAAATTCCCCAGAACAACATGGTTAAATCATAAGCACTGTTTAATCTATAGTGGCATTTAATTCTGAGGTGCCATGCTTTTGTAACCAGTTCAAGTGCGCACATGTTGAAATGCTGTAATTTTAAAAAGAAATCAGCATCCTGAAATTTTTATTGAAAACAAATTTGGCATTCTGTTTAGGATAGTATAGATTTTGACACCTTTTCGTTGAGACCAGGCTCCTTGTCTTTTTTTTTGGCCTGTTGGGCCTGCTTTAATGTGTAATTATCAAAAGAAGATTGCACAAAATATAATACTTACAGAATGAGAAAAACGAGAAAGTACTAGGTACAAATAACTTACTTGTACCAGGTATTGTCCATCTAGGTCTAAAAGATAAATGTGGTGTTTGAAAGCAGCAAGACCTTTTATTGTGGCACCACTGTTAGTATTTAAGAATTGTTTGTGCTTTAGAGAGACTTTTGTTAAAGTGGACCATCAGTATAAAACCTGACATTTAAAAAGATGATGTAAAGATTTTAGGTAATAGAAATTTAATATTTAAACTTTACTATGCATGGTATTAATAATTTTAGCTTTGATTTATATTTAGTATCTGGTACAACTCCATTCTTTAGGGGTACAAGTAGCTGAATAAGCTAACTGCTGGAAGTTATAGCATTAATAGTAACAAATGCAGTTTCCTTTTCATATTAGAATGATTTATTGTGTGTTGTTTTTTCCCCTTTCCATTTTAGTGATTCCAAATGACATTTCAAGTAGCTCTGCAATTTTAGGAGGACAGCCGCCAAATGTGACAAACAATTCTGGAATTCTGGGAGTTCAGAGACCAAATGTATCGAGCAGTTCTGAAATCCTTGGAGTTCGGCCATCTCACATTTCCAGTAGTTCTGGGATTATTGGACCTCAGCCACCAAATATTCTAAATAACTCTGGAATTTTGGGAATACAGCCACCAAGTGTTGCAAGTAGTTCTGGACTTTTGGGAGTGCTGCCCCCAAATATCCCTAACAATTCTGGACTTATAGGAGTACAGCCACCAAATGTCCCAAATACATCTGGACTTTTGGGAACACAGCCGCCAGCTGGGCCTCAGAACTTACCCCCTTTAAATCTCTCTAGTCAAAGGGTGCCTGTAATGCCAATGCTAGACCTTCGGCCAGGACTAATCCCACAGGCTCCTGGACCAAGATTTCCTTTACTCCAGCCTGGAATTCCACCCCAGCGAGGAATCCCTCCCCCTTCGGTACTTGACTCCGCCCTTCATCCACCCCGTGGTCCTTTTCCTCCAGGAGATATTTTTAGTCAGCCAGAAAGACCTTTTCTGGTTCCTGGAAGGCCAAGTATAGACAGTAATCCAGAGAAAAGGATACCACTTGGGAATGATAACATTCAGCAAGAGGGAGATAGAGATTACCGGTTTCCTCCCATAGAAACCAGGGAAAGCATGAGTAGACCTCCTCCGGTGGATGTTAGGGATATGGTTGGACGGCCTGTAGATCCAAGAGAAGGTCCTGGAAGGCCTCCGTTAGATGGTAGGGATCATTTTGGAAGACCACCTGTAGATATTAGAGAGAATCTCGTGAGGCCAGGGATAGAGCATCTTGGTCGAAGAGACCACTTTGGCTTTAACCCAGAGAAGCCTTGGGGGCCTAGAGATTTTGATGAGAGAGAGCATCGCGTTCTACCTGTGTTTGCTGGTCCAAAAGGCTTGCATGAAGAAAGAGGCAGATTTCGGGCTGGAAACTATCGATTTGATCCTAGAAGTGGTCCTTGGAACAGAGGATTTGGACAAGAAGTTCACAGAGATTTTGATGACCGCAGAAGACCCTGGGAGAGGCAGAGGGATAGGGATGACAGAGATTTTGATTTCTGCAGAGAAATGAATGGAAATCGGCTTGGACGCGATAGGATTCAAAACACCTGGGTACCTCCTCCTCATGCTCGGGTTTTTGAGTTTTTTGAAGGGGCCACTTCTCAACGAAAAGGTGATAACGTGCCTCAGGTTAACGGTGAAAACACCGAGAGACTGGCTCAGCCACCGCCCTTACCCGTACAGAGTGATCCTGAACTGTATGAGAAACTGACATCTTCCAGTGAATTAAACAAGGAGGAGCGTGACACAGTTGCTGATGTAGAAAGTGAACCAGTGGTAGAAAGCACAGAAA
Source organism: Lyroderma lyra (assembly GCA_004026885.1). Taxonomy (NCBI): domain Eukaryota; kingdom Metazoa; phylum Chordata; class Mammalia; order Chiroptera; family Megadermatidae; genus Lyroderma; species Lyroderma lyra. Next base: position 188,383 of record PVJL010001304.1, read on the forward strand.
CTGAGGGGACATAACCATCACTCAGTAGGTAAAAGATACCTTTTGTAAAGTTGTCATCTCTCTGTAATAGCTTAATGGCTGACTGGACCATAGTTGTTCACTTTTGTCTGCCAGAATTAAGTTAATCTGATGTTCATGTTCACCTTTCTCTTTAAATAATTGTACAACTGACTTGTATAGACATTGTTCTTAAAATGAACATGGTAGGTAAGCATTTTTTTTTTTTATTTTTCTGATAAATGTTGCCCCAGATTCTTTTAACTTCAAGGAAATGAATAACAGCTTGTCAGAGACTTCCTATGGAAGAAAGAATTTTTTAGCTACTACCCTTAGGTGTGATATGGTATAGATATATTTCAGATAGTCAGTGGTGGTATATCTTACCCATATCTTTAGGCTGCTGCAGAATTTTAAAGTGACAGACAAAGCTGTGATATTTTATGCAAAGACTGGCTCTAGGCATTTGAGGAGCATAATACAGAGATTTTAAAGAGTGATTTTGTAAATCTACACTATGGTCTCTGTTTCTCCAAAGTAAGTGTTTGTGATTTGTTCCTCATACTGCAGTGAGTAAAAAGAAAAAAGAAAACAACAACGTAAATATTAAAATACGTTTCAATGTTGGGTGAATTTTGTTTTTAGATGCCAATAAAACTTATTTGTTTGATAACAGTGTTCTAGGAATTGTATTTTTTTAACCTACAAATTCTTAAAACCCTGGATCGTTAGCAGCATGTGCTTAGTTGCAAAAGTTTTCTATTACTCTTAATAACAACAGTGAAGAACTGTATGGTACAAAAAATATGTACTTTAATATAAAAATCATGCAGTCTTATTAGTTTGTATGTTATATGTGTGTGTTTATTGTGCAAGTTACGTAGGTTTTTTTTGTTTCTCTGTATTCATGCACATACAGAGAAAAACAGAAAGTTGATAGTTCAGATAATAAAATATTCTTTACAACTGGATAGAAAACTAGAGAAATTTGACTAGTTGACATGTTTCATAGTTATTATAGCTCTTAACCTTTATGAAGGTAAAATAAGAAATACTATAACGAAATACACTGGCGGTTTGGGAATTCAATATAGTTAAGCATGAAGCCAGAGTGAGCATGGAGCCAAATTTCACGTAAATTGCTTGCATTGCTTTGTTTCACACTGTATTTGCTATTCTGCATAGATACTGCTAGTACTAAAATACTTGCTGGTCATTTGCCTGAAGTGAATATCTTAATTGCACAAAATGTATAGTGGTGTAGATGGATTTGAAAATTAATTTGTATACCAGGAGCAAAGTGTCCATCGTGTGCTTGTAGGCTCTGGGTAACACGGTTCAGATTAATCTCCAAGGTAAACTGAGTAGCAAAAAAATTGGGGCTTGGTTTCCTGTTTGCTTATTTATTTGTTTTTGTTTTAATTTCATTTATTTGCTGTTTGTTTTTCCTTTGGGTTTTACACACATACACACACACACACACACACACACACACACAACCATTGGTGTTTTTCATTTCTAATGAGGGCTTTCATTTGGTCCTATGAATAGTCATTTTTGTTTTCAGTGCATTTCCAACAATTCATCATTTCCTCTACTTATCTAGAATTTTAAAGTTAACATTTGTCAAGCCCCATGTCCCCCCAAAATGGTAAGAGCACACCAGCCATTTAAAATTGGATGTTTTTGTTTATATCTGATGATCTCGAGAGTCATAAGAGCTTTAAGGTTCCTGGCCAAAAAGAAAGTCTTTTCTTCTTACAGGTTCTGAATAGAAATAGTACATTATTTATTTTGTTATTTGAGAAACTGGGCTAGAGTGGAATTTGATGTTTATCTTAAGGTAGTTCATTCAGTAATTGGAGTTGTTTCAGATCTTTTCCTCAGGGTAATGGGAGCTGACAATGGTACAGAGTTCTAATGTTCTGGAAAGGCTACCCTTGTCTTTAAGGAAATCATATTGACTAGGATGTCTCTCAAACAACTACTTGCATTTACTGTTAATTAAAATTAAGTGACATTCACTTGGATTAAGTAATATGAAAGAATGTGAGACTTTTCAGTGACTTGATTCCAAGTTTTTAATCACTGTTGGACTTCCATGTGCAAACTTGAAAACAAAATATGCACATGTCTTGCACTGGTTTGAAGGTAGTGTGGTTTAGGTTCCTTAATCAGTGGCCAGTACAGAATCTAGAAACTCATCTTGGAAATGTGTGACACTCCTAATTGTAGCTGAAAAAGATTATGTGTACTTGTTACCACATTGTCCTTGTTTTGTTGTATAATACTAAGTGAAAGGGCATTATTCATTCTCATACTGAATTCCCAAAATTGATATTTATATTCACTGATTTTTTAATGATGGAGAGAAAAGTTAATTGTCTTGCTTTGATAAGTTTGACATATAGGACCTATCACATTTTTAATGCTTTTTATCACAGTGCTGTCACTCGAATGCTAGCAACTAGAAATATGCAAGGAATAACCTGACTAGTTTAATAAAATGATTTAACTGCTGTGGGCGGTACCTGCACTAGACACCAAACGCCATAGTGTTTTAATTTGTACTTTGTTACACAGAGAGGAAATGAAAGGACTTTTCTGCACTAACAGTAGACTGCCGTATTAATAGACATTAATTATTAAATGGTTTTTATGTCTTTATTAAACATTTCATTAAACATTGGCTTCTGTTCTTAGCATAAATGCATGTACTGTACTTTGATCATTTATACTGCAGATAGAAACTTATTTTATACCAAAGTAGTCTTTACCTGCAGCATGTTACAAAGGTCGAACGCTCCTTTATTCTAATTTTATTTCAATCACAGAGTGGACAGATACTTAGAAAGCATTGGAAGATAGAATAGTATACAAATATTTGCTTAAAATTCTGGATATCATAATATTTAATTGATAAAATTTGTTCATAGTTTTATTACATTTTTTTACCAAGTGGTTTCTTTTGTCTTGATAATTTAATTGCTTCATTAAATTTATTGGCCATTTTTCACTAATATGAAAGATTATAGTTTATGGAACTACACATGTAGGGTTGTTTTGAGTGTGGGACAGTTGTGCTACATTTTAAAAAAGCGACCTCTTTTAATTTGATAAAGTATTTTTTTATAAACACCATAGTTCATCAGATCTAAGGTGCCATTGATTGTAAGAAGCACCATTTAGAAACTTTAAGAATGCTTCCAATATGACATGCCAGTGATTTAAGACTGACCTATCCCTGATTCAGAAATGTTAAAATGTAAAAAGTGTCTTAATTTCAAAGAAATATGGTATTCATTAACTTTATATATGTATTTTAGATGGGCACAACCTTTTAATGAAAAAAATTTTAATATTCAATTAAAATAATTTTTTTATACCTTCTGTGCCTTCATTATTATTAATTTATTGGGTGCTATATTAATAAAATGTTTTAAGGGCTTTTAACTCTTTCAAAGAAAGAAAACCAACATTTTGCTCTTTAAATATTTTACATAATATAGAAGAGCAGTATCTTTATTCATTTTTAAGATAGACAAACTACACAACTGAATTATTATAAGTAATAAATACTGTCATGTGGTGGAGAATTATGTTTAATTGATTCTTATTTTTTTTCTCTGATGATGCTGTGGGTTTGTATGCGTAAAACATCTTTTAAACTATAACAAGTTGTAGGCAGTAAAATTTTTATTTTTCACTTCTGAAGAAAAAAATCAGTTTACTACAGTTTTTAATGGGAGATTTAAAAGCAAGATACCTTGACCTAGCAAAACTTTCGGAATTAGAATTTAAAATTAGTGGCTCAGATGGTTTTCTTTTGGGGACATAACTTTAAATAGGGGTATACATATTGAAAAGCAATTTGAAATGCACTACTTCTGTGGTGCTCAGCCCGGAAATGTATAATACCATCACCTGTGAAGCTCTTTGAGTAGGTGGGAGTTCAGGGGATCACAGACTTACTAATAAGTATCTCCTAGGGCGATACATGTTTACACACATACACACAAACACATACACACACACCCTACACCCCTCCCTCCCTGGGTGTGCATATATTTTTTTCAAACCCCCACGTACCACCACATTAGATATATTAAAATAGGTAAATAATATACCATACACTTGAAATTCTTAACATATTTTAAAAAGTAAAATACTATAGTGATACACAATTATTTTTAGTGTTTCAATAAAGTAGATAATTGTGACAACTGGTGTTGAAAGATGAATGGCGGGAGTTCCCTGATGGTGTAGTGGCTTAAGGCTTCGGCGCTGGCGCTGCCAGCGCTGCGGCCTGGGTTCGATTCCCAGTCAGGGAGCTACCCACATACCAAAAAGCAAAAAAAAAAAAAAGAAAGATGAATGGCGAAGTCCATTACCATAAATGCTTTAAATTCGAGCAGTAGTCTGCAAATGAATTACGGCAAGAAAGGGATGGAAGGAAACATAGGAGATGGCATTTTTAACGCAAGCGAAACTTTGCTGTAGGATACCTCAGAATATGGACTTGCTATCATGTAATTAAATGCTTTGAATATAGAAAGAGCCTTTTTGGGACAAAACTGCAAGCATTAGCAGTATCAGGGACTAGAAGTAATGTCACTAGGAGAACTGCTTAGATGTGGGTTGCACATCAAACACGAATTCAGATCAGTGGTTTATTGTGGCTTTTTTTTGGAAGTTCAGACGTTTTCCTTCGTCTGCACTTAATTCTCTCCTCTATCAATGACTCTTTCCATCCTGTATGTAGACTTAGAATTGCTCTGCCTTGTTCTAATCAAGATAGAGAACAAATACTATAAGTGATTTGTAAAATACAGGTATATCGTACATCAAGGGGTAGAATTGTGCCAATGGGCTAATTCGTATTGCATGAGAAATGTCAGGTAGTAGGATGACCCGTAGAGAAAGAAGCTGAGAGTACTCACGCAGAGAGTGAGCTTGGAACTTGTGAGTTGGAGCCTGAATTTAATGGGAATTAGGTGAGTTTGATGAGCATCGTACACTTGCTTAGCAGTAGCAGATGCCTGGCACTTGGTGGACCTGTGTTGTTTGTCCCTTTCTACACCACCTCACCCCAACCTGTTCTCTTCCTTTCTCATGATCTTCAAATGCTTTGCATCATAGCCCTCCAGCCTTCTTTTTGACACATCATTCCAGGCAAGGACTATCAGTTGGGTTTGTCTGGGTTGAAAGCAGTTTGCAGCTTACTGATTTCTAAGGACATTTCCAGCATTTAAATACCCTGAGTCTGTGAAGAAAATTTTCTCTTCTGTAAAAGACAATTGAGGAAGCAGGAGGAAGAGGGAAAAACTGACTAACTATACTGGAACGCTTCTTAAGAGAGCACTGATTTTATTGCCTTTGGATTTTCAAAAACTGGCTTTAACATTTGCAAGATGTATGTCTTTGAACACATTACTCCACCTCTAACTAAGCATTATTTCTTAATAGCTAATCTGCAGTTATATTTTTAAAGTTACTGTGGATGATACTAGCTAATATATAATGGACAGGAATTGTGTGACAAGAATTGGAATAATTTTATTACCTATATAATATAATCCTCCTAACAGTTCTGTGAGGTAGTTGTTATTTTAATACCAATTTTACTAAAGAGAAGCCCAAGTCACAGATTTCATAACTTCACAAGGCCTTACAGCTTGCAAATATTGGAGCAAAGAAATAGAAACCCAGGTCTGTTAAATTAAAAAATAAGTCTGTACCACCTAATAAAGTGCCAGACATACGTGGCATAGGCTCACCAACTATTAATTTTTCCTCTCTTTAGAAAAGGCAAATAAATTTATGCACAAAAATAGGCTTCTTATCCTTATATGGTAAGGCTGCAGGTAAACACTAAACTTAAGTTGTGTTTTCATTTTTACAAGTGTGCATGGGCTCTCCTTTCCTATAGCTAAACAATCACTGTAGCTTCATTCTCTTAGATTCTGTGTTCAGGTTTTTTTTTTTCTTAGGTTGTGGCTTTGACAGCTCTTTCTGAAATTTGGCTTATATGCACTGTATGTCTAGCCAACGCTTAGTACTTACTTACTCTTCTTGTGTGTAAGACTCCTATATTAGGAATATTCCATGGCTTGAATTAAATGAGATGTGTAAAGTTACATGTAGTAAGCAGTCAAGTGTTAGCTTTACCTCATGAAGTTAAGAGAGTTTAAGGGACTAGCCTTTGTCTTTGGTGACAGTGGGTAATTTGTAGTAATTTTACTTTATTAGACGATTACTTTCTTTTCAGTCTTCTATTCACCCCACTAAACGTAGATAGATTTGTATGAGGTGTAATCCACAGCATGTCGCGATGCTGGCCCTTTGATCAGCTTTTCCAGAGTCTGTGGACAGATGACTACGTAGTGTGGCCATTTGCTGCCTAGTCCAGTGCACACATCTGGGGGACATGCTTAGCATCTTTGTGAGTTACTTCTCTTTCTACTAATCTTGCCAAAGGTAATTATCATTTTGCATCTGTTATGGTTATTACATGAAATAAAATGTTCTTGCATTTGAACAATCATCTTTTTAAAACATGAGTCTTGTGTTTATTACTGAACTCGGATCAGTTTACACATTAGTAAGAATATTAGTAAAATCAAGACTTGTATTAAATCAAATAACTTTTGAAACTATAACAGGATAACTATTATTCAAGGATTGATCTTCTGTGATGATTGAAATTACTTTGAACCTTTTAGATAGCAGAGGGTAGCATTTACCATTTCAGAAGGTGCTGAAAAATGTCACATCTTCTATCACTGTGATCATACTCAGGGGAAGGATTTAGAGATTTCTAAGTGTTAGGTTGGTGCAAAAGTAATTGCGGTTTTGGACCATGAATTTTCAGTCAACTAGGTTCAGACACATCTTTATTAATCAAAATAGGAACCATTACAATCAACACATTTTTACCAATGAGAAATAAGTTTGTTTATTCCTGTAGCATAAAAATTCATGCTTTGGGATTTGACAAACTCTCGGAAAACATTTATTGCGTCCTGCTGGTTGTGGTACTGTTTTCCCTGCAAAAAGTTGTCGAGATGCTTGAAGGTAGTGGTAGTCGGTTGGCAAGAGGTCAGGGGAATGTGGCGGATGATGCAAAACTTCGTAGCCTGATTCGTTCAACTTAGGGAGTGTTGGTTGTCTGATGCGCACTTGGGCGTTGTCGTGAAGCATTAGGCCCTTTCTGTTGGACCAGTGCCAGCCATAGGGGTTGCAGTTTTCTGAGCGTACTTCTCAGATGTGATGGTTTTGCCAGGATTCAGAAAGCTGTAGTGGGTCAGACCGGCAGCAGACCACCAGACACCAAACAGTGGCCATGACCTTTTTTTTTTGGTGTAAGTTTGGCTTTGGGAAGTACTTTGGAGCCGCTTCTCCATCCAGTCGCTGAGCTTCTGGTCATCACCGGTTGTCATATAAAATCTACATTCCATCACACATCACAATCTGATCAAGAAATGGTCTGTTGTTGTGTAGAATAACAGTTCAAAATGACAATTTTTAAAATTTCTGGTCAGCTCATGAGACACCCACTTATGGAGCTTTTTCACCTTTTCAATTTGCTTCAAATGCCAAGCAACCATGGAATGGTTGCCATTGAGTTCTTCGGCACCTCCTCGTGTGGTTGTAGGAGGATCAGCTTCTGTGATTGCGCTCAGTTGGTCTTTGTCAAATCCCGATGGCCGGCCACCACACTCCTCATCTTCAAGGCTCCCGTCTCCTTTGCAAAACTTCTTGACCCACGTTCCTTAGCAATTCCTGGGCCCAATGCATTGTTGATGTGAGTTGTCTCTGCTGCCTTGCAACCCGTTTTGAACTCTTATAAGAAAATCACTCGAAGTTGCTTTTTGTCTAACATCATTTCCATAGTCTAAAATTTAAACAATAAGTCATTAGCAAAGCAAAGCAAGAAATGCACATTAAAATGATGTATAACATAACCACATTTATTTAAGAGTGTATTCCAGTATCAAATGGCAAATTTCAACAATGCAAAAGCCTCAATTACATTTGCACCAACCTAATAGTAAAACCATTAGGGCTTTGGTTAGAACCGTGCTTAATTTTTTAATAAAATTTATTTAATAATACCTAATTATAGTCCTCTGTTATCATCATATTATTTTTAGAATTGTTAGCCAAGTGGCCTGTGACCACAGGTTAAAATTAGTTCTCATTGCAAGGAGAAAAGGGTTTGAGTTTAGAGAACATTTTTAACCTGTGTCACAGACATTCTACGTAATTTATCTTAAGAAATACACTGTCTGGTAGGATTTGTTACCTCTTCTCTACAAATACAGAACAAACTCAAAGATGTCCATGGTCACACAGCTTTTGGTTTACATAGGTGTTTGAACCCAGGTTTTGCTGACTTCAAAGTTATGCTGTAGCTTTTTTGGAACGGTAGATTTTAATACATGATGGTATAGGTTCCTAGAACTGTTGTAACAACACACCAAAAATGGGGTGTGGGGGGGCTAGAACAACCGAAACTTTTTCTCTCACAGTTTGGAAGGCTAGAAGTCTGAAATCAAGGTGTGGGCAGGGCCATGCTTTCTCTCAAGGCTCTAGAGGAGGATCCTTGCCTTCCTCTTCCCAGTGTTCTCAGCAGTCCTTCGGATTCTCAGCTTGTAGATGCCTCGCTCAGTCTCTGGCTCTGTTACTACATGGCCCCCTTTCACCATGTGTATCCATGTCATCTTCCCTCTGTTGTGTGTCTGTGTCTAAATTTACCTCTTGTAAGGACACCAGTTATATTGGATTAGGGGCACTCCCTCCTCCAGTATGACCTCCGTCTTAATGAATTAGATCTGCGGTGACCCTGTTTCCAAGTCAGGTCACATTCTGAGGGATTGGGAGTCCGACTTCAACATGTTTTTGGAGGATGCAATTCATAATACCCTGTGACTAAGTTGTATAAGATGTAAGTAAATATGGATCTTTCACATTTTAAAATACAGTGGGAAAGGTAGTGCATTTTAGAGTGACAAAACACATCTTTAATAGAATTCCATTGTCAAATTACTTCAGATATTACAACAGTCAAATTTAAATTCCTAATACAAGTATTGCAAGCTTAAATACGATAGCGCTGCCTAACATTTTAGATGAATTTGTAATGCCCATGCTTTTGTTTCTTTAATAATAGTTGAACTAAAGGAATTTGCAAAAAAAAAAAAAAAATCCAATAATAGAAGTTTTAAATAGCAAATCACTTATTTACTGTGCAATATCCTTGCATTAAAAGAATTAATGCTGACATTTTTAAAAGTGAGGGGTTCTCTTAGACCTCATTAAATGTAGCTAACCTGAACATGTGCAGTGTGTGTATTTCCATTTCATTTCCATTGTGTGTATTTTTAATAATATTAGCCTTTTCCGTTTTGTCTACTCATTACAATTTTCTTATAAGAGATGTGGCTATCCCTTAGCCACATCTCTTTCAGTGGTTTATTAGAAGTTGGTTTTTTAATTTGCCAAACACATAACCAATTAACAATTTTTATTCATCTGATTTTATAACCTTAATACAATTCTCTGTTGTTTTTTTTCATAGAATTAGCCAGTTAAAATCTTTATTTGATCCAGTTAAAAAAAAAATTTGCATGTGACTGAAATTCAAGGTATGTAGATATATGGGTATTTACTAAATAGGTGTCTTAACAAGGGTCCCTGTAACTTTTATAGAAATTTGAGTGGAAAATTCTCCTGATTTTTATTTGAAGATTTTTATATTTATTTGAAGCACTTCGAACACTGCCTGGCTTGTGGCACTATAGGTGTCACTATTATTATGATTGTCAATATTGGCTAATGGAAGACTTTTGGTACATGTAAATCAGTGTATAGCAATATATTAATTGCAAATAAGGGATTATTTATGCAGATTTGAATATCAAAGCCCAAAATGGGGGTCACGGGGGCAGATGGAGTTGTGTGGTTCTTGGAGCTTTATAAGTCTTCTAAAGCTTTTCTATCTCCAGAGCCTTAACTCTGAGATACATTTGTGTCCTCATTGCCAGTCCTGAAATACAACTGTCTGATTCCTTAGGCTAGTGACTGACATCCTGCTGGCCCAAGTGGCTTGCTCATCATGGAGAGATGGCTGTGATCTAATTTCAGGAAGAAAAGTCAGAAAGGTTTTTTTTGTTGTTGTTAATTGTCTAAATATGTCCAGATAGTAACAATTTAGTAGTTAAAAATAGTATTCCTGGTTTTTTTTTTTTTTAAATGAGGTCTGCAAACCTCATTGCTGAATTTCGAATTGTTCCCCTTGGGAAGCTATGCACCAACACCAGTGCCTAGTTCACCCTTCAAAGACATTTTGAAACTCTAGAATGGGCATCAGAGCTGTCGTCATCCCCAAAATCTGACAATTAAGTTTGCAAACTTGTCACTGTGTGTTTACGTTGGCAGCACGCCATACAAACAATGCTACCAATTTAATCGCCCAGTGACCAGTTTGCGCGTATTAATTATCTTGATAACATGAGCACTGTCCAGAAAAAATCCAGCCATAAATGCCTCTATTTTTCCATTACATGACTGGATACTTTATGACAGCCCGCATAGAAAGCTGATTTTGGAAGGGCACAGTCCCTTAAACTGTGTTACAGCTGTCATCTATCTATGCCACATCGGTTATCTTAAATGTATTTGTTGGACTAAAGCTACAGATGCAGGACTTGAATGGAGATGTCTTAGTACCTAGAGACCTGCCCACAAATTCACAATTCAAAGCCTTTTAATTTAATGTTTAAGTTTTTCTTCCTAACATGACTTATATTCTGAGCAAGTAAAATCAGCCCACATTTTAATCAGTGGCAGACTAAGGTGGATTTCTAAGTTAATAGCATTTATCAAAGGGCTGAAAAGGTTCCCTTCACCCAAAAGCAATTCTATTTAACCGATAGTGAAGTTAGGGAATGTGGGAATATTCATGGGTGAAGGGCAGGTTCTGAAAGGGATTCAGTCTCCTGAGAACCTGCGAATAAAGGCAGTCGCCTTTCCATCTCATGAGCCTCCGGCTGTGTGGTTATTGTGGCTATCCAAAAGCCGTAGACAAGGGCACGACCTTGGTTCTTTTCTAAATCACTAAGCATCCGGTGAAAATGATTTTAGGATGTGGGAATGGTAGGTATAATCAGGTCTTGAAAACAGTCACGCTGTCTGAGTTCAGAGACCTGAACGAGGCTGACACTGTGGTTAATCAGTGAGCCCTTTCAAGTATGGTTTTCTGAACTTTGCTAAAGGGATACTTGACTACTTTTCTCTTTGTTTTTAGCAGTTTAGACAGCTCTCCATTCCTTTCTATAGTTTCAAGTGGTTGGTGGTGGAGTGGGGAAAGAAGGTGATGGATGGTAGAGCACTGACTTTTTCTGGGTTCCTTGTCAAACACCCACTCACGCACCTTAAGCCAAACACCTGTTTTGGCTGGGAGTTTGAGCGTGGCTGATTTTTCATGATAAATATTTTTTCTGTCACTCAGTAGGGGTCCAACTTCACTTTAGTTTCTCTCTTGGCTCTTGACCTTTTTAATTGGACATTTCAAAATAGTTTCTAATCTAATACAACTCAATTGGAAATACACGCAGGTATGCGTGTGCCTATATGCACACATAGACACACACGTGCACGTGTATATGTATCAGATAACCTCCAGGAACCTTAAGCAGGTCTTGGGAGATTTTCTTTTATATTTTTATGGTGGTTCTTGAATAGTCTCTCAGAAATTAGACAACTTAAAATTAATATCTCTTTTTTTTCTCCACTTGAACCTCAGTCTTGCTTATCACGCTTGTACTTCTTGGGGATTAGATCTTTAAAGCCTGACATTTTTGTTCATCGGGGCCAACTCAGTCTTCCTTAGAGAAGTGACTCCTTCAAACGCTCCAATAACCAGAAGTTAGTACAAAATGTATGCTCAGTACTAAATGTTCTCTGAGAATGAGAGAGAGCACGAGAGCCACCCATAATATTTAAGGCAGTCCTGTTTCTGAGAGCTGGCCTAAAAAAGAAGAACTAGCTTTAAATCATTTTGGAATCACTGATTCATCTTCTGACTTAATAGCCGACAGTATTCTTCCCAGTTGCTGTCCGGTGCTCTTAATGGCATCCACCATGCGGTTCATTTTGTGCATTTGCTTCAGCTCCTTTCTTCACACCAGCTGGGTCCAAAGCTGCCAAGCATTAATGAGGCCAAACGAGACTTCCGCAAGAAGACAGGTGTGAGCAGGCAGGTGTGAGCAGTGCCTGGGAGCAGGCGGTGGGCCCACATTGTCCCTGCTGCCCCTGGTCCTCAGTGCACATGAGAAGTAGCCTTTCTTCTTTTCTTTTTTGTGACTTTTTAAGACTGTTTTCTGGGCATACTGATGTGTACTAATTTGTGAACCACTTTTCTGAACTCCATTTTATCAAGCTGATAAATCCAAAGTAAAGTGTTGCATTGAGCCAGTGTGCGTAGGATTGAGTCGCAGGAGTAAAGATAGTAGGTTAACTCATCCTGTAGTGAACGTATGTATTTGAAACGGCAAGCAGTATGCCTCTTGGGGTGATAAAAAGCAAACGAAAAACCAAGACTTTTATCTGGTTTTGGAATTTAGCCTAGGAAAGAAAATCTCTTGGTGCTCCTGCTCAGCCAGGCTGATTGATATCCTTGGGCTCTCTCTAATACTACAACTTAAACTAGTAAATGAGAGTTAATAACATTCTCAGTGCCTGTGTGCCACCATAATTATTGCTACAGCCTTCTCTCTAAGTGTAATGCAATCTGGAATTCACCTCTGTAACAGAACTGCTGAGACCCTAGTACCCTTGCTCCTGACTTCCCCATATCCTCCTGATCTGAACAGCTTTCTTTTGCAACTGAAAATCTTTGAAGCCGTAGGAGAGGGACTCACATTGTTGATGCCTTTCCCCCTCTAACTTGCCCAGTAGAGAGAACCCTGAGCCTGGGGAAAGTCAGCATTGTAACACCCATCAATAATGGACTTTGTTTTCTTGTGCTAAAGCATTCAGGTTTTTATCTAGAGCAAGGTTTAAACATGTAGAAGATGTACCAACATTGTTCTCCTGCCCAAGAGACACATCCTCTTCACCTCCACAACTATGACAGGTACCATTAGTCTATCCCAGACTTTCCTGCTGAGCCCCAAAGTTTCCACATTTCTCCAGGTGCCCGTGACTGGTCACGGTTAGCATTGGGTCTGAAACCTCGTCTGCATCCGGGCCCTGAAGCATTCCATTATTTAAAATGGCAAGCCTTTTCGACAGATGCTCCAGTGCCATCCTCTCAGTCTACATTACTGTGTAGGGTTTTTTGGTTCCCATGGTGACGCTGAATGATGTATTAGTTCTTAGTTTTATAGATGTCTTAACGCCCTAATTGTATTTTGACCTTATTTTCAGCTGTTTATAGGAAAGAAATTCCTAATGAAGATGTTAAATGGAATAATTACTTCTTTTAGCATTTGTTTTAGGTTGACTTTAACCTTATCGTTAAAATTCTTTTAAATCATTGTTACACATAGGCTAAGGCATGACTTTTGATTTCAGTTAATTTTTGTTTTCAGATCAAAAAATAAAATTTTAGTTTTAAAAAATGTTAAGGGGACAGTTATTTATATTGAATTACTTTGGAGTAGGAAATTTTATAAGTAAACAAAAAGAACTCAGAAAAAGAATGGAATTAGAACTACATGATATACTTGAATTATTTCCCAAAGAAAATAAGTGGCCAGTACATGGATTGTTTGAGAAAAGAGCAAGCATTGTTTAGCACAAGCTAGTCTAGCCCACGGCCCGTGGGGCTACATGTGGCCCAGGACAGCTTTGAATGCGGCCCAACACAAATTCATAAACTTTCTTAAAATACATTTTTTGGCAACCTTTTAAAAACTCATCCGCTATCGTTAATGTTAGTGTAATTTATGTGTGGCCCAAGACAGTTCTTTAAGTGTGGCCTAGGGAAGCCAAAGGATGGTACACCCCTGATTTAGCACCACAATACAACCAAATTTTTTTTTTTTTTTTTAAATGAAAACGTGACGCTTTACATCAAGCTTTCATGTTTTTGAAAGCCAAGTGTGTTACATTTTAAGATTCTGGGTGATCATGGAAGCCAATGCATGGCCTTGCTATCTCTTTAGTACTGAGCACCCTCAAAGATTTTATCCTTTTTGATTTTATCAAGAAAAAGAAAAACAGTCTCAGAAATGTGTCCACTTTGGAACTTGACTGAACTCAGAACTTTGATTCAGGTGTCTAGGAAAATGTGATTTGCTTAATGTTGGCTTTGCAGTGATTTGATTTAATTACTTGCGGCAACAGATAAGAGCTAATTTTCTGTTAGTAGCTTAAGATGTGAGCCAGGTATTGGAATCCTTAGATTTGCTAACTCTATTAAAATCATGTCTGTCTAGACTGTTCTTTAACTCTACTTAGGTATTCTCTTTCTCAATTCTCATACCTCTTAGCATGTTTCCACATCATGTGTAGTTTTTATTTTCTTCGGGAAGAATAGAGACATGACCTAACAACAAGTTTAGAGATACTCCTGATTGCTGTATCAACATGTTCTCCTTCAATAAATTGTTTTTACTCGCTTGGATGTAGGCCTAGGTACTGTTTTATAGTCAGGTTTGGGGTAAAGTGCATGAGCTTTTCCTGATAGGCCGATTATCAGAGATTGTATCGGGGACCTCAAGTGTATGGGTCACGTTGCAGTGAGAGGTGCATTTGAATAATGTCATTCTTCGTGATTTTTTTGTCCTTTGATCAGTACCTGTAGCAGATCTGAAAGTGGATGCAACTTGAATTTTCTTCTTTGGAAGAGGGTTGGTGGCATTTCCAGAGCACTCACCATTCAGTATTCAGGTCACCTTCAGAAGGTTGTAGCACGTGAGACTGTAACCGGCGTTGTGGCTTCTCTCTGGTGGGCGAAAGGCCTGGCTCTTCAGCGTAGGCAAAGTCTGAGGTTTACTTAGCACAGATGGAAGGTGCTTCAGTAAGTTTATGGATCCAGGAAAAAGAAAAGGGAAAATTTCTGGGGCAAAATTTCAGGTTTTTGTGGTATTTTGGGGACATTTCTAAGGAGATAGTCTCTTTGCAGATCACTTTCTGTGTTAATGTTGTTAACAAACACTGGAGGCATTATCATACATCTGGTCTCTCTTATGTGAGGGCCACTGCCTAAACTGTACTATGAGCAGTTGGACGTTTTCAGGAAATTACAAGGTTGTTAAAAAAATTAACTGGATTTTCAAGCTGTAAAGATTGTATTTAGAAGATCAAGTTTAAGCGAGAGAGGTAATTACAACGCCTTCCGACCAGTCACCTCTGGCAGGGTGCAGTAACTAAGTTTTCAGGACCCAGAAAAAAAATACTAATTTTTTTCTCTTCCCTGAACACAAAACATGTGGACGAATACCCAGCAGCATATGAAAATTGATATGACAGTTTTTCCAAGGTGATGCCTAATTTAAAATACCAGATTATTTCACTTTTGTGTCTTTAAAAATGAAGTGTGGGTTGTAATGGAGAGCATTTGGGACAAATAATAGTGAAACCTTCCTGTTGAAGACAAAATCATGATTAAATTGTACATTCAGAAAAAAAAGATCCGTTTTTACCCCTAACTTTCTGTCTGACAAAGAAGAAGGTGGTTCTTAGAAGAGTGAGAACGCTTTTCAGGATGATTCAGTTCCTTAAATTGTGAAGAATATTTTGCTGAAGATACTCCGTTGCACTCTTCAGGCTCAGATTCCTTTTGTATCCAGTGACTCTTAGGAGCGAGGATGATGCTGAACTTCTGCAACGCATAGGGCAGCCC
Source organism: Lyroderma lyra (assembly GCA_004026885.1). Lineage (NCBI taxonomy): Eukaryota > Metazoa > Chordata > Mammalia > Chiroptera > Megadermatidae > Lyroderma > Lyroderma lyra. Next base: position 204,233 of record PVJL010001304.1, read on the forward strand.
CCGTGAGCTCCCATCCAAGTGGCAATTGGGCTGGGATGAGAAGCCTTTGGGGAAAGAAGTTTCCCTGTTCATAGGCTCAAGTCTCTCACACGTACAAAAATAAAATTTGCCCTGAACCTTCTGTTCTTTTTTAGTTATTGGTCTCTTGACTCCTTTATAGCAAGATCTTCAAAATCTTTTCATTTGTCTCAATTTCTTCTTCCTTTTTACCCTCAGTATACGGTAGTCTACTTTCGACATCACCAATCCACTGACACTGTTCTCTGTGGAGTCCCCAGTGACATGCGGGACACTGGTGTAATTCCGCTCACCGTCCCCAGTGTCCCGTCTGAGCTCTGCATAAACGTGCCGTGTCCCAGCAGTCTGATACGACCTGCGGCGCCTCCAGATCCCTTCGCTGCTGGTCTGGCTGGCTGTCCTGCTGGAGGTAGGCTCCTCCTCCTCCCTACGCAGACTCCATGTGTCTCCAGGACGCCGTGCGAGAGCCACACCTGAGGCTTTCCTGCTGTCCCTGGAGGCTGCCACCCTCTTCTCACTCACGCATCTGTGACAGTTTTGTGACTGCAGTTACAGTGCAGTGACTTGTTTGCATGTGGGCCCAGACCAGATGTCACTTACGCGTCTAGTGAAGTGCCTGACTCTTAACACACCTTTAGTAAAATTTGTTGAAAGCATAAATGTAGGCTGACCAGAGTACCATTTTACATGGGACAGAAAACAATGGTCCTGTCCCGTTTCAGATGGTTTATGTGGTCAGCCTGCTGACACCTTGAATTTAGCCCAGTGAGACTAGCTGACCACATGCACCGTCTGAAACGGGACAGGGCTGTTGTTTTCTGTCCCATGTAAAACGGTACATCTAGTCAGCCTATATAAATGATCACTAAAAAGAAATGAGAAGAGTCGAAAAAAATCACTGAGATCTGGATTGATTCCTTCTCAGCTACACAAAGCTTCACACTTAAGCATCACACTTGGAAGCTTGTTCGTCAAAATCTCAGTTTCTAACTGGAAACTGAGTCAGGACCTGCCTGCTGAAAGTCCGCAGGTGATTTGTAGGAATGACGGTGTTTGAGGGAGTGCTTGCTAATCACTCCTCTTTCCCCCAACAAATGTGAGTTTTTAATATATTCAAATGGAACATACACTCACATGGAGTATTTTTGATGGTTGTAAAGATTAGAAGATGGACTTTTATAAATAGGCTTAATGGCAAGAAAGAAAAAAGTGAAGTGGGAATTTCAAGGCGGGGGTAAATTTAATGTGTTACACGTTCTTTCAAATGACATTTCTCGGAAGATAGTGGCAGGCGGAGGCGCGATGGGGTACTGGGCTCTGACAAGGAAAGGAGGTCATTTTTCACTAAAAGTGCTTCTTGGAGTACTGAAGAGTTTTGTTTGATTTTGCCTCTGATGATGTTTGTAGCAAGAGCCTTGAGCGCACTTCTGATAATGAATAATCTTAGTCTGTCGATAGAATTCCATTCAATCTTGGGGCGGGGGTTATGGATTTGAATTGAGAGGATAGAGGCCTAGACTTGTGTGGCCTTGCCTGATTTGGGGGTGGGTGGTGTGTCCCAGAGTTTCCTGCGGCCTCACTTTAGCAGGAGACACCAGCACTGTGCCCATAGGAGTGACTAGAATAACGTATGAAAAGTAGTGAGCGGTCATGGATAAATGAGATGAGGAGACTGGAAACGATTGTGGCTTTATTGAAGTCCCCGTCAGCAGCATGACTCAGTTGTGCTTTTATGATGAACGGATGAGGGGTGCGTGCTCCCCGTGGCACAACTTCTGTGTAGTAAATGTAGGGCTTCAAGTGTTCCCCAAAGTACGGGAAATCCGTTTTTGTTTTGTTTTTTGTTTTTGATTAACGAACCTGAAAAACAAAGTGACAGCTCAAAGTTAAATGTTTTGATCAGACATTGAAGTTCCAAGTTTCTTGCCAGATTCTTTGGAATGGTTTACAAACCTTTATTTTAAATGCTAAGCTTTAAACTTGATTCTAAAACTTAAATAGAAATGCTTGAGGGGTGAGAATTGGAGAAAGCGTGTTACCACGTGTGTATCATGGGAATGGAGCAACAGATTCATAGTAAATTCAGCAAATACTTACTGAAGGACACGTGCTTTGATGGGTGAAAGTTGATAGTAGTAAGTGATTGAGCAAGACAGTAAGAGGTCCACAGAACACTGTCTCTACCTTCAAGGAGTTTACCCTTCAGGTGGGAGACAGCCAGTAAAGTATATTGAAATAATACAGAACATAATGTGTGGATTGCTCTAACAGGGACGTGCAGGATGCAGCTGGAACAAAGAGAAAGGACACATCTGTTGGGGCTAGATTTCAGTTCGATGTTGCATTTATATTTCAGCAAATTAACTCCCTGCATCTCAGTATCTTTGTAAAATGAAGATCACGTGGCTGTCAATCTGGAAGGCTTGTTTTGAGTATTACATGAAAAGACGTGTGCAGTGCTTAGTGTAATACCTCAGACAGACAGACCGCTCGGTAGATGCGAGCTTGCTCCTGCTAATTGGGGGCAGTTGCTGTGTAATTTGGGACACACTTTCCTGCGGGCTTTGCAGGTTCCGCTCAGCTTCCTTTTCTCTTTTTGTGCTCATAGCCCTGCTGTGCACTTTGAAGGGAGCATTTCTAAAATCTTGGAGGTCAAGTTTAGATTTCTTTGAAAGTTTATTTCCCCCTCTTCCTTGGATACGAGTAACCCCAGTCTCTTCCACTATCACCTTTTAAAGTTTCCAGAAGGTTACAGTATGTTGCCTCTCATAATTCCTGCTTTGTCCAGTAAGGAATCACTTCGTCATGTGTGGCTATGTAAATTGATGAAAAGTTCAAAATGTGTTCTTAGTGCCACCATCCACACTTCAGTGCTCAGTGGCCACATGGTGGTAAGTGGCTGCCAGATTGGACAGCACACATAGGGACCATTTCTAGAAAGTTCTGTTTGATTGCACTGTTCTAGAAGAGTGTTTGCTGATAGCTTGGGATCCAGAAAGTGATGGGCAGTTGCAGTGTTATGATTCCAAATCCTCTCCCCACTATACGAACTTCTCGAACAATTTAGATTCTCATAAACTGGACCGGTCATTTAATGCTCACTTTAAGACTTTTATTAAAATACCTTGGATTTTCTTTGCAAGTGAACATTGGTACAGTTTTGAAACAACATTCTTAGCCATCGTTCCTGATGAAAGATAACAATGTTGGATTAGGTTAAACATACTCAGCAATGTGCGTTTATCCCTTCTCTCTCCTTCAGTCCTTTTCGTTGGCCGTTGGTTTTCCTAGCAGCTCAGCGTGGAGTTTTCAGGGCACCATGTTCACTCGGCGCTTCACACAGCAGCTGCCATTTGCATCTACATTGTTACTTGTGGCAGACACACAAACATGCTGACAGGTCCTTCTAAATAAATCAGCAAAAGTAGCAAAAAGACCTCAAAAGGTTCTCTACTGACTGCTGCTAGCAAATTTACAGTGAGTGGAGGTGTTCTAACATTCCAAATCAGTTTGCCAAACACTCACTTCTAATTCATCCCAGCAGTTGGCCTCGTGTGCTTGTCAGAGACCCGTAAAAAAAATGCTATGGCCCTAGTGATGGTCCTTATTTTCTGATTTGTTGGAATAAAAACAAATGTGATTTACAGATACCCAACTAAATCCTGAGTTTGTTTTCATAATATGAGCTATTACCATGTTTCCTGGTCAATCCACTTGTGTGCTTTCTGATGCGAAACCACGTTCTCTACCTATGAGACATCCATTATGATTAGTATCGTAATCGTAATAATGATTCTGAAATGCTGGGATTCAGATCAGCGTTGAAGACAAAGTAAATAACCTCTTAATGTCTTTAAAAACAATTCGAATTTAGAGTTTGAAAGCACCATAGAGATTCTTGACTGTATTTTAACACAAGACACAACTTAGAGAGATTGTGACTTTACTAAGTAACAGGTTTTTAAAAACTATAATACATACTTTAATTCCTGTAATAGGCTTTTTTATGTAATTCACATAGTATTTATAATTTATGTATCTCCACAGAAGTGCAGTAAACAAATTTGAGTTCAAAGAGACTCAGAAATGAGGAGTTACTTTATCTCTCAGTCTTAGGGCTCTTTTTGTAAAAACGGACAATTATTGTATACAGCTCAAGGGCTTGTTTTGAGGTCTTAAGGGGTAATGGGTGGCATTAATCCATGCTCCAGTCTCCTTGACCTGGAAAATATCATGCTAAGTAGAAGAAGCCAGATACAGAAGTCCACATTGTGTGATTTATTTACATGAAATGTCTGGAATAGGCAGAGTAGGTGAGTGGGTGCCAGGGGCTGAGGGGAAGAGGGCGTGGAGGGTGACTGCTGATTGTGTACAGTTTTTTTCGGGGTGATGAAAAGATTCTGAAATTGTGGTGATGGGAACACAGCTTTGTGACCGTGCTTAAAACTGCTAAACGGTACACTTGAAAGTGTGAATTTTAAGGTATGTGAATTACACCTCAGTAAGGGAACACAAATCTGGAATGCATATAAAGCACTTAGGGGGTACCTGGTATATATAATAAGTGCTCCATAAAGGTTAGTTCCTACTATTATTAGGAACCATTTATGAATTTTAAGAAAATAATGCAGAAAATCTAGGATGTGTAAACTTTTTATTTCGCTGCATGAAATAAAGTAATTTAACTACTAACAGCATATTTTAATTCTTTTTCTCAGCAGTAGCAGTGTTTATAATGTGAAAAAGATTTGCCAACACTAGTTTCTAAATTCAGGTGTTAACTATAGGATTTTGGGGGGTGAGGGCAGGAAAGAATCCCATGTTTTTAGTTAGTATTATAATATCTCAACAGTTTTTGAAATAAAGAAGTAAATGCCACCCAAATGGTAAAATTTATGTTGCATACAAGTATATCTTACCACAATTTAAAAGATAATAAATAAATAACCAAGTCTAATGGGAGTTGTTCATCCTTGGTTTTTATTTGCCATGTTTGTAGTCCTGCCGTTTTTATTAATTCAGAAAAAAAATCATAGAAATCTTTCGTGATGGCAGATATATATATATATATATATATCTTCAGTTTGGAGGTTTTAAAATCAAAATTATTAACAGGTAACATTTCATGTTCACATACTGTGTAGGGCACAAAGGGAAACTTCCATGCCTTAATTCATCTCAAATGTTGCTATGATAAAAGGTTCACTGATTTCCGTCTGAGGGGAGGGAGGTGATGCCTTAGTTTTTTTATCTCAGCTACTTACCAAGCAGAAAACTGGAAATCTGTAATCAAGAGGTACTAATACTGCAGGGCTTCCTGGCATGCTGGCAGCAGAAAGAAATCGATGGTTTTAGGGATTCACGTGAGGGAGTTGAGGACAAAGAGTTTCCTAAGTGTAGCCCCAGTGCCTGAGGCGTCCTGGTGACTCAGATTATTTTCAAACAATTTCGTTGGGATACATTTTGATAATAAATGCATATGTTGTGGTAGCTATTATTTCCAAGCTGATTCTCTCTGACTAGCATTCTGTTTGAGTGCGAGGCTGGTTTGAGATGGAGATTTTGAGAAATTCTCTAAATGGTACCGCCTTCAAGGGACTTGGAAGTTACTGGGGGCGGGGCGGGTGTGCGGTACCGAAGAACAGCGTCGCAAAACACGCTTGGGCGCAGGCGCTGGTCCGGCGTTTGGTGCAGACGTGAATGAAATCGTAACTGGAACGCAGTGCTGACTGCAGTCACGGTGGAAATGGTTTTGAGGGTCGGCCTTGAGGCTTGCGTACGGTGGAGAAAGGGGGGATGCTGACCGAACTGGGGCCAAGGCCTGAGCGTACAGGCCTAAGGGCCCCGTCTTCAGAGGTCGAGGCAGGCGCGTGTGGCCGGAGCTGGTAGGGTCCGGGTGAGGGGCCGCGCGCGGCGGCGGTGACGTTGGTTTGGTTGCGCCTGGGTTACAGGGACTCGTCGGCATGAGGAGCCAAGAAGCTTTTCATCCGATAGGCGGTGGGGAGCCCTTCCTGTCGGCTCTCACACTGAAAACCGATGGAATGGGGTGATGTTTAAGGTGGTTTTACAGAGGAGAGGAGAGAGGGGGTGGGGAGACCCACGCAATGGGCTCGCGCTTTCCACACGGAGGTCTTGTCCACAGCAAAATTACCGGAAGTAGGTGTTTTGCCTTTCCCCCCGCTTTTTCCTCTTACGTCTCTTTTCATTGTCCCTATTTTCATAGGAGATGCTAGAAAATTAGCTGTTACTCATTGAGTTAGTGATTTTTGAGATAATCTCTTTTATTAAAACTCACTTTAGTAAGTGATTCTTGTAAACAGATTTCTTTGTCAAATACCATTGGAGCTTAATGATGACGTGGTGAAGAAGTCACATGTTTGGAGAGGGCACCACACCCACGACTGTCACACCACGGAAGAGACCACCTATAAGGACATCGTGCATTTTAAAGCAGTTTCTCCAAGTGTGGAGCAGGCCTAACGTGAGCTTGTTTAAACTGCAGCCCCTCCCAACACCTAGTGCAGCCTAAGGCTTTGGGAGTACCCCAGGGAACTTGCATCTTTAACCAGCAAATTCAAGTCACTTTGATTTGCATACTAAATTTTGAGAACCACTGATTAAAGAATTACCATTTTCTATGAATTATTCTAGCAAGTAGTCTTAGGTTTCATTTCTTGTCTATTAGGTTCTTCCTTAGCAGAACATTTCCCAGTAAACCACCCTATGTGTGTGGCATCCTATTAGGTGGAAGCCAAAAGAACACCCAATTATCTGGTGGTTTGGGTCCAGTTTTGCACTTGTTCTTAGAGTGCAGTCAGTTTCCGATTGCGTGGTAAAGCAAACCGTTCTCCCTTGGAGGGGTTGAATGCGATCGATAAGCAGCCCACCCCCTGTTGTTGGTGCTCAGTCTGTCAAATCTCATTCCATCCTATTCCTTTTCTGTAATTCAGTATTACCAGTGTCTGGAGTTGAAGGACTCCGATGTGCTTTTTCTAAGTCTCTTGTAATTATGAGGCCCCTCCTTAAGGTGTGATGTTATGACCATTGAACGTGAACCTGTATTTTTAAATTCGAGTAACTTAACTAACCTATTCATTCATATATATGAATGAATGTGTATGAATAAGTAAAGGCTGGTTAGTTAAGTTACTCGAATTTAAAAATACAGATTCAGTGGTCACACACACACAGGAATTCCACAACACTCCATTTGGGGACACACACACACACACACACACACACAGGAATTCCACAACACTCCATTTGGGAACACACACACACACAGGAATTCCACAACACTCCATTTGGGAACACACACACACACACACACACACACACACACACCGACACACAGGAATTCCACAACACTCCATTTGGGGAGGCCAAGAGGGCTGTACTAAGTCTGCCTGACTTCTTGCTGGGTGAAAATGCAAACGGCCTCATCACTGCCTCCCTGTTGCCCTGGCTCCCCGCCAGCTTCATCCCATCTTACTCCTTCCTTGACAGAGACCTAACAGATAAACATTTCTTTATATTCATTTCCGGTGGAGTTAGGCACAGGACTCTGAACTGTTTTATCCCCCATGACTGTAACATGGAGCATGCAGCCTTTCGTTCTAGTTTCCTGGTAACATTGAGATGTTTCTAATGCTTCCACGCTGCCAATCACACTTAAAACTAGGACCTCTTGTGTGTTTTGTGAGAAGGGCTATTAACAGGACGAAGGAAGCCATTTACCTGTGTTCTAATTAACCTGTGAAACCCAAGAGCTGCATTTGTTTAAGAAGATAACATATAAACAGCAATAATACATTTGCATTCTGTCTTCTTTCCAGAGAAAAGCCTTTTAATAAGGCAGGTTTGTTCCGAACTTCATCTTTTTTTCTCTGACTCTCCTGGGTGCATTTTTAATTTAAATTGGCCTTAAACTATTTGTTTCTTAAAAGACAGGAAAAATGGTTTTGTAGTTAACAGTATTTCAAGACTCCATCATAATGCAGACTCTTTCAAACTAGTTAGTTTGATGAGGACTGTACAGTTTTTTAGTTTGCAACTTCAGTTTTGTATTTAAACAAATAAGTATCTAACTACATCCTATCCATGTGGGTGCTAGAGCCTCTGCATTAAAGTCCTCATTAGTAAGTCTCCAAGTAGGAAAAGTAGGATTTTGAAATTCCAATTAGCTGTTAAAAATGCTTATGACACAGCATTACTACAAAGTAAAAACAACTCATTAGCCATAGCAAAAATTAGTATCCTGTTTTTCCAGTTATCAGTTTTCCAAAGGTCATTTGATTTTCAAATCGGTAAGGTTGTATTATGCTGTCACTAAAATAAAACACCTGGAGCCTCTGCTCAGAAAAGAAAATGTCTCCATTCCCATTTGGTCTCAGTAGCATTAAAGCTTTTAGCTGAATATAAAACACTCTGAACTTCTTTAAAGTCTAAGTCCTCATGTCTTCAGGATTATGAGTTCATTTTACTATTTATATGGAGCTAGGTGCATCCCCTTTGGAGTATACTGTAATTTTTTATTTAAAATTAAAAAGTAATCATAAAAGACTTAATTTAGAGAGTCATTAACATTTCTCTTATTTTGTACTCTTCAGCAGAGTTTTGCCTTTGCCAGGTGATTTAACCGGTGCAGATGGGCACATTCTTTACTGATTATTTGATAAGCAGCTTTACTGATCATTTTACAAAGATGAGGAATGTTACCATTTTAGTGTCTCCCAAAATGATAAATCTTTGAAAGTGGAAATGAATTGACTCTAATAATTACAGCCACAAATTTATAGTTACTCTCTTTGCTGATAAAGTTGATTATGTTTTTAAGGTCCGTCAGAACTCAGTGAAAGGTTTGTTTTTCCTTTCTTTACATGCATAGATTTTCGCATAATTCGTGAAGTGCGCACATACACACGCACAGCGTGCGCACACACAGACACATTAGGAATGTAATCTGTAAAATAACATTGTTGGCCTCGGGTGACATTGTAAAATGAGTGGAATTTACCTTTTCCTAGCTCTGTTTCCTGCTTTCCTCTCTCCATTACGCAATTCATCTACCCCCTGACACCTGTCATGAAGTAGAAGTTGTTCCTCCCTTCGTGCATTGTCCCTGTCACACATTTTTATGTGGAGCACAGTCTGACCTTAACCAATAAGTGATCACAAGTCCACGCTGAATTCTTTTTTCTTTTTGGTGGTTCCCTGGCTTGGAATGGAGGCCAGGCCGCGGCGTTGGGGGCGCTGAGGCCTGGTCACTGTAGCACCAGGGAACCCCGGCCCCCGAATCCTTGGTCTCCCGCCCAGGCCTGCTCTGCCCAGCTGTCTTCCCCACCCAGAAGGGTGAAACCTTTATATTCTGGAATTTCGTACGAGATCACATAGTTGCTTTTGATGTTCTTTTTTTTCCTTTTTTTATGATACTTTGAAAAAGTACAAGAGAAAAGGATCCGTCAATTACAGCATGCCTTAAAATTCGGTCTCTTTACAAGCAATGCTGTGTGTTCCTGGACGGACGGTTCCAAACGCTCTTTACTGCCTCCATAGTCCCCGGAGAGAACTCTGTCCCCCGCACAGTTTGTCATTCGTGCGCCCTGAGGACTGGTGCGAATCGTTGAGCTCCTGTAATCACAGTGGATGGTTTTGAGGTGCGTGCTTCCGCAGGTGCAGGGGTACCTACCGTGCAGCCCGGAGCCAATCCTGGGAGTGTTAACGCTGGGAGCGAAGCATCGAATAAAGCCGACAAATCAGAATGTTTGCGAGGATGACTGTGGGATAGACAATATTTTAAAAAACGTTTTAATGCTCCCACACCGAGCAGCTGTCATGGAAATGTTTATTTCCTTTTAGGAATAGTGGTACTTTACCCGATTTGGCCGTTATTTTTTCAAATTGATACGCGTTTATTTTTACAAATTTTTCCAAAAAAACTTTTTGATCCAAAAAAAAGAAAATGTTAGGGACTCTATCCCATTTATTTTTGGTTGTGAAAATGTCTCATACCTCATAATGCCCGTGTTCTTTCTCCTTTCTGCAGAATACTTATTGTTTCATCATTCAAAATACTATTTATCTCACAATTATTTTTTATTTTTTTATTCTTTTCTATTTTTAAAATAATACATGTTCAACATGAAAAACTTCAAATACCAATGGGTCTGAAGTCAAACATTCAAAATTAGCCAGCCAGGCAGTTCTCGAGAGGCAGCCACTGGTTCCCTCCTGTGCCCTAGAGACCCTCGCGGTGTGGACAAGCGGCTCCTTTTTAATGCCTGCGTAATAGTCCACGCCAGTCCATCTCCTGAGAATTTCAGTCCTTTCGTGTCTTTCACGCTCATACCCAGTCTTGGCAGCATTCCAAGTGATGTCATCGCATTTTAGGATGTGGTATTTTAGAGTGCTGTCAAGGCTTCAGAATTTACACGGAATTTCATGCCTTGACGTTTATAATTTTAAAAGCCATTGATTCGCTCAGAGAATTAGAGTTAAATTCTAGGAAATTGCTTTTGTCGTGTCGTCTTGTCCCAAACTGAGTAAAGTGTTCTCCTGTCGGGGGAAAGGAGAGAGGGAAGCGTTCACACAGGCACGACTGCAGTGAGCTCACAGTGCACTTCTCACGTCGTTTTTCCTTCTAAAAGCTGTGTGTCCCTTCAGTGTGTGACACCAGGGTGTATTTGATGGGTACGGTGGGTTGGATAGGAGTTACATGGTGGTAAGTGCTTTAAAACTGTTAATATGGATAGGCCTGGAGCCGGGAGCATAATCTTTCCCATTGCATCTCCCCAGAGAGAGAGGCGACAGAAGACAGTGACAAGTCTACGAAAGCAGGGCCCATCACAAACCTACAGATACTGTTGTTGGGGCGGAGGTAGGGAGTCGTGCAAAAGTCTTAGATAGCTTTTTGGTAAAAACTCTTCTAAGAGTAAGTTATTTTAAAAATCCCTTGTAATGATTTCTGTAGCAATCCCATATTCCTGACCAGCTGCTAATTCCCTGTTCCCCCTTTTATTCCTGGTGGCGCCTTACGTGTCGTACAACTAATATTTGCCGATGAATTAATAAATAGAAATAATGAAGAGGAGATATACAGTAGAAATACTTAAATCCTAGTTATCAAAGTTAAATAGAAATAGCTTCATTTTTGTCTAATCTGTTCTTATGTAAGCAATAAATGACATTTCTTTAAAAAGAACTTTATATTTAATCTGTGTACATATTCTGTGCAAAAAAACAATGAAAACTTCCCAATCCACAACTGTTTATATTACGTTTGGTTAAAAAGAAAGAATGTGAGCAAGCTTCAGAGAAGCTGTATTTGTTACCCCACAGTTGGGATGAAATTTTATTTTGAGCACCCATCACTGACAAGTGTCACTCTGACTCCTTTCCTACTTTATTTTCTGCAATGGAAAGTTATCGCCATTAAGTTCAAAGGAAATTATTTCAGCCTACAAGAATGGAAAATATTCCTATTGCTTTGCTTTGAACTCATGTACGATATTTCAGTCACAGTTGCATGTGTATGGCTTAGGTAATGCGGCACCTGAGGGCTGTCCTTGAGGTCAAGTATTATTGACATTTTTCCCATGCAGGTAAAGTTTGCCCATTGTAGGTTTTTTATAAACTTAGTAAACCTATCTACAACTGATTTTACTTCTGATAATCTTTGAGGTTTAATAAAAACCCCCGAAGTTATGCAGGTTATTTGAAAACAAGAAAGCAAAATATTGATGGGAAAATGGGCCACTTAATATTTGACAATAAAAGCATGCAAGAATTTTAAATATGATTCTTGTTGCATAGTGCCTTTGGTAACTTTTGGGGTGTCTTAGATAGAGCTTTTTCCAAAAAGATTATTTTCTTTTATAACAGCTCTGATGCCATTGATTACGCGTTCTTGCTGTCACCAGCTTCACTAATTTCTTTAAGTACTGTTTAGTTCTTTCCATTCTCTGATACTATATAGCTGGTTTATTTTAATTGGAGTATTTAATACTAGTAGAGTGGGAATTTTTTTTTCATTAAAAATCTTTAAAGATTTCAAAAGAGTAAAATTCCTTAGCTGTGCCTCTGAAAATTGCATTTCAGGATTCTCCATTTGTACCAGTAGAGGGCGCTGTGCACCTATGAAAAGAAACCCGGTGCTGTCTCCTGGTGATAAGCCTGTAACTGGTGTTCATCGTTGGTATTTGTAGGAATTTAAGCACACTCCTCCCCCCACCGCACAATAAAGTCACTTGCCTGTCGTCATCTAAGGATAGTCATTTGTTTTCACACGTAATGGGAAAACATCCTGATGATACTTACCGGACTCATGGTGCGCCTTCCTGTAGTGTATTTAGGTACATGACCTAAAGCACCAGAAATTAGAATTTCACACCAAAAAAAATCACAGAATCTCAGAGTTTGAAGAGATTTTAACATTCATTGAACTAAACAAATGCTCATTTGTTATAAATGGTAATGGCGCCCTAACCGGACAGTCTGAGCAGACCTGTAAATCTCCAGCTGGCTTCTCACAGTGACCCAGGTGACTTTCCAGGTGCATGTAAAAGGGCATAAGGAGTGTTGTAAAGGGAGCCACCAGTGGGAAGCAAGACCCTGGGGTTGGGTCTCTATTTGTAGAATGAGGACTTTGCGCCAGCTGCTTGTCCAGGTCCCTGCAGCACCAGCCTCCTGGTCCGCCGTGGTCAGTGCCCCCTGCAGTGGTTCACAGCCTGGGTCCTGCCTCTGTCCCTTACTGGTTCTGAGGTCGTCTCGTATAGCAGTTACCCTCTGTGCACCTGCGGTAATTAAGTTACTAGAGTTAAAGTACTTAGAACAGCACCGAGAACGAAGTCGATACACTCGGGGCTATCGTTACACACCCTCATCTTTTCTTCTTAGACCCACGCTGGGGTATGGTAGCTGCATCCTCAGACCTCATTCTGTTCTTCACTGCTCCCTGAGGATTAAAATAGAGTTTAGTCTGGGTTTTCTCTAATTACCCCTCAGTTAATGACATCTGTATCAGGGAGTGAGATGTGTATATCATTTGTAATGATTGAAGCTTTCTCCATCTTTTTCTTTCAATTTGTTCTCATTAATTCAATGAGTTCCCTTTTTTGATCTAATACATCGCCCTGGAAATTTTCCTGTGGAATATATAGTAGTCACATTGCAGTTGCTGTTTTTTAATGATTCATATTGACTCTTTTTTGCATTTAAATGTCCTAGTTTCAGTGAAAAATCACAAGACACAAGTTTTGGGGGGTTTTTTTAGCAGAATTTCTTTATAACATTCAAATGTATTACAGTAGTTTATATCAGAAATCTATGTCATTTATATGGCATTTGTTTTCAGCCAACCCGATTGAAATATTTAAAATAGTAATCTGGCCATAACAACTTTCAAAGTCTATATAATAAAAACTTACTACCTACACGCCAATTCTGAGTGAGGGTAACCAGTATGGACACAGATTTATAGGTATGGACTTGGTCTTGAGAGGTGGGACCAGTAAATACTTTGAAGTTTTATTTTCACTATATGCTTTTATACTCCATACTCCTAAGCAGTAATCCACAGAGTCATGGTCTCTTGGTAGGTGGGATAAACCAATTTTGGTTCCGGTTTGCCACAGTCTATTACAGGTGCATGAATGGGGCCAGGGTATTGGGGGGTGGGTATCCAATTGTCTAACAAACACCCAGCATTTCTTAGGGAGGGGTGGGAAGGAGTCCCTAGAATGAGTAGAAGGTCATAAACAAGAATATCTTCTTCATTAACTTAGGAGCCTTGTGTTTCTTAGGCAAAGGGCATTAAATAGTGTTGACTGAGACATTCCTTGAAAGAATGTACCTTATTAACATCCAGACATCTGCCCTCAGACTTTCCAACTAGTTGTGCCTGCGGGTACCACCCCTCCGGCCCCTGAAATGTCCTGGTGTAAGATGTCACGTGACACATACAATACTGACTGGTTCTTACGTGCAGCTGCATTTTAATGGTTCTGTAAGTCAGCTTGAAGAGAAGGAGGCCAGCCTTTCTGGATGTTTCTGCCCGTTTGATAAGCTTCCCTTTGTGTGATGAGTTCCCGGTGTTGAATTAATTGATCTAGATGGCCTAATGGCTAGGAGACAGGGAACTTTTACTGGACTATATTGCCATCTATTTTATACATCTAAATTACGGGGGCTTCTTTAAGATAAAAATAAGCATTACTTTTCAGTGTTTTGTATATATTTTAATAGTTCGATAAATAAGACAGTTAAAATGTCGGTTTCTAACTTATTTCAGTTTTCTGGAAGACATGTATCAAGATACTTGTATGTTTCATTAGTAATCTTTTATAGAGGCTCAGAAAGTGACCAAGAATACTGTTTAGGTCACTTCCCAGTATTTTCCTTCTGTTATACCCTCTTCCATCTGCCCAGACCTATTCTCTGTGTAAAATTTTAGCTTAAGAATTTTAAATTGGGGCATTAGGATAATGTGTGGCCGAAGAGCCTAACTTTGGAGCCCAACTTCTCTTATGTGTGACATTGGGCAAGTTACTCGGTTGTGCTGTTTGTGCTTTTGACATTGGGCAAGTCCCTAGTCATGTGACATTGGACAAGGTACTCAGTCTCTGTGTCCCTTCATCTGTTTAAGAGGGTTTATAATAGCATTTAATAATGCAACATGACATTTAGGATAGAACTGGCACATGTTAGCTCTTCATTTAGGGGTAGCCATTATCATTTTCATTATTATCTAGATTCTAGAGGAAAAAACTTTTAAGACTGTAGACCAGGCATGTCCAACCTATGGCCCAGGACGGCTGTGAATACAGCCCAACACACATTCTTAAAACATGATGAGATTTTTTGTGATTTTTTTTTTTGTAGCTTATCAGCTGTTGTTAGTGTATTTTATTTATGTGTGGCCCACCACAGTTCTTCTTCCATCGTGGCCCAGGAAAGCCAAAAGGTTGGGCACAGCTGCTATAGACATTAGGAAGACCAGGCCCTCCTTGTTGTTAATATTCATCCTTAAGAGAAAGGGTCTTAGAAAATATATAGAAATGGAAGGAGGGGTGTCTTTAGACTTAAAGTCTCCCTCTTGCTCTCTTTTTTTTTAAGCAGTTCTTAACTTTCAGAAAAGCTCACATTTTATAAGCCCTGTGGATGATAAATGTGCTGGCTATGGCACAAAGCTAGTACAAGCTGTAGCCCCTGCCACTGTGCTTACTCAGAACTAGAGGGCATCGTTGTACCCAAGCAGGTAGGGAAGTGCAGAGGAAAGGGCAGCCATCAGAGAAGTGATGCAGCAGCAGGAGCAGGTGGACACAGCAGTGAGAATACTCTGAGAGTATGACAGCGTGAGTATGGCAGCGCAGACTACGTGCACCTCCAGGCCGAGACAGACATGGGTTCCTGGAGGAAAGGACAGCGCCCTGTGCAGAGGAGAAGCCAAATGACTTCCAGGGAGCCAGCGCTAGTGAGGTGGGGACTGAAGTCAGCCCTCCTCCAGCCCCCGCGAACCTGGAGTCTAATGCCGGATGCCAGGAAGGCGCAGCAGGTGGCAACAGTGTGGTGGCAGTGACGGGCTCGGCGGCAGGTGACAACAGTGTGGTGGCAGTGACGGGCTGGGACAAGCTCCATGGGACGCCAGATTCCTTCGGTGGAGTAGCATTTGTCTGGTGGGACGGAGTGCAGGGATGAGCAGGCTGCGAGGCTGAGCCCGGAGGTCCAGGTTTTGTTTGAGATTCATGAACGCATTGGCCTTGGGACTTAGTGACTTCATGGATCTCAGATCAAAGAAAATTAGAGCCAGCAGGCACCCGAGGGCTTACCTAGTCGGCGGATTAGAACTCGGTGTGCCAGGCTGGGGAGCAGAGGAGGGAATGTGGACAGCGTGTCTGACGTGCTCTGTTTCATAAAGCAAAATCCTCTTGGTTGAGGGGAAGGTATGTGGCATCTGATGGTGTGCGGACGGTTGTAGGGTGTGAGGTGATGGCAGCGTGTCTCTCTGCCCTGCTTCCCTCGTCTATAAAGCAGGAATGCAGATAACAGCCATTTAGAATGTGCATCACATGACACCACAGGAAAATTCCTTGGAAGTCTGGGGGGACGCAAACATCTTGTCCATGAATGGTGCTGTTCGTGGCATGGCTAGAAACCGTGTTTTCTGTCTGGCAACTGAAGAGAAAAACACGATTTTCTCAGGCTCCTTTTAAGTGAAAGAGGCAGGAGAACTAGAGTGCTCTGGGTTTTGCAAATAAAAATGCAGGACACCCAGTTGAATCTGAATTCAGATAAACAGCCAATGACTTTTTAATAGAAGTATGTCTGCAATTTAAACTTCCCGGGGGCGTGTTGTGTTTTATCCTGCACCCCTGATTAGTTAGAAGCTTGGAGCCTCAGTAGAGCCAAGACATTGGCATCAATGGTTTCATGACCTGGAATGTTGGGGTTTCAACGGTGGCCTTAGTCTCCTTGGACGTTTTTCTAGATACCAGAAAACGATGCCTCTCTTACCCTCCCCTTCCTCCTCCTCCCCAGGATTGCAATGTGCCGGAGCAAGCCTTTGGGCAGCGCTGTTGAGCATTTGTGGCTGTCATTGTCACTGTTGAGTAACAGTAATAATGGTGATTCTGTGTTGAGTATCTGATTTCCTAGCCCCTCTACTAAAATTATTTATCCTGTGAGAACAGGCACTGTTATTTTACATCGTAGATGAAAACAAGCAGGTTAGCCCAAGTTATACAGATAATGTGGGCAAAAAGTGGGTTCTAGCCCAGGCGTGTCTGGCAGTAAGTCCTGTGTTGTTTGGATCAAGGTGGTGTGTAGCCAGCCCCGTGACAAAATTGCTAGGAGCTCGTCTGTTTTTCCTTCACTGTCTGCGATGTGACATTCTCTTCAGCAGCACGTGCTGGGTGCTTCAATTCTGTGCTGTGTCTCTTTTCAGATTTAGAGTTCGTTCACTTTGTTTGCCTAAAATCCTATTTGGTCTGGCTTACTGAAATTGTGCGCTTTGATCTCTTTAGAAATATTTAGGTTCCCTCCTCAAGTGAGCTAAACGAGTTCATGTCCCACATCACGTGTAACAACCTGGGGGCCCATAGGGTCCTGTGGGTCTGTGCCCAGCCATTATCGGTGTACTAGCACAGCTTTTACAGTGAGTTCCATCCAGTTAATGGAAAAAGCATTGTTGAAGAATAACTCATCAACTAAATTATGTTGAAAGTTATTTTTATTATAGCTCTCACACATACAACCATCTTCTGCATGTTCTTGGCTACAAAGATTTCAGTTCTGCCATATTCTTAGCTATAGAGATTTTAGAAAGATGACAGATGACTGTGAGAGGTAGAATCTTTTTTATTCAGGACCATAGATTGAAGTTTGACAAACAAAAGGACTGTCACGTTCTCATTTATATGATCAATACCTGCCCAGTGAGTTTTTAGTCTAGAATATGTTCAGTTTTCCTAGTGATTAGAGATTAAGTTTTGGCTTGCTTGAGTTTGTAGGGAGAATTTAGCTATAGGAGTGTAAAACTCCTGTGCGGGGACCAGCCTTCACCATGTGGGCCCCCTTCACCCAGGTAATGTCCCCTAGGCCCAGTTACAGCTCCCGAGAGCTTGCGTGTGCTCTGTGTCCTGCAAGGCCATGTCCTGATCGTCTTTCTCACCTTTTAAAGCTGTATTTGACATTCAGGAATTGCTTTTCAAATTGCATTTGGGTTTAGTAACCCCATTAGGGTTTCTTACATACTTACATATGTAAGAAAACCACATCTTTAAAAATGTTTTAAATTGAAGGCTTTTGTATTTAATACCTTTTAAATAAGGAATAGAGTGGGTGAACGGTGACCAAAGGGTCCAATTTTAAATATCTTCTGATAACATTTGGGCTAAGAGGCATGGGAGAGACTCAAATGCATTTCAATACAATACTTTATTATAAACTCAAACTATAACCATTAATAGCTGTAATGTGAATTCTGGTTAAGAAATTAAAGATATATATGTAGTATTTGATATCATTTTTGCAGAACCGATGTATGTGTGGATTCTTAAGTGGAATTATGTAAAGTGATAATGAATCACTTATGACAGAGATGGTTGGGAGAGATTTTGCCAATTAATGACAGTAGAGCAGGTATAGGAGTTCATCATGTGCATGTATCAGTTTTTAGTCATAGTGTTTGTCACACACGGAGGTATTTGCTCTTAATTACTTTGCTGGATAATTCCTATTCACTGGTTGATTCTAGACTCCTTTATCAATTTGGGAAACTTACAGAGCCAACTTTTCCCAGTGTGGTTATTGATATCCATGAGCTAATTTTTAGATATTACTGGTAGGTAACTTTTTATCTCTGGTGCTCACCAACATGCCTGACTGTGCCTAGCTTCCAGGAAGTGTTGAAGTGAAGTTACTGGCCCAGTTGAGGTGCTCAGATTTGTTATACTCAACAAGGAATAAAAAGGTTTTCTCCGTCACTTTACATATTCCCCTTATCGCTAAGGAATGTGAAAATAGAAAATTGAGGTTGTACAACATTTCAGTGAACAACCAAGAGAGATAACATCTTTAGAAATAATAACAAAATCAGTTGTAAGTAAAGAGGATTTTCCCCCCAAAAGCACAAAAACATACTTACCTCTTCATACATAGATACCTATAAAATGAGAAGATGATGTACGTAAAATAAATATATATGAAGACATCAAATATGTTTACTTTTTTATTCATAAAAATATATGTATATGTTTTTCTTAGTGTTCTTTACATCATTTACCTGGTTTTTCCTGATGTTCTGGTTTTCCAAAACGGAATGATAGAATTCTCAAGGCATTTTTATGCAGCATAAGGATAAATATCCTCCCCAGAAGCCAGAATTTCCTTATCATTAAAAATTTGCTCTTTAAATCAAGAATCATAGAATAGCATTGAATTTGTACTCAAACTTTTCTCCAGGTCTTATTATTCAGAAACCGCAGCAGCCAGAGGCTCTATTCTGGGGCACATACCTTGCACCCTACGCCTGGTAGCGTAACAAAACTGCTCATCCAGCTAATATTAGATTAAAAATCATCTTGGCAAAGTAGTTCAGTAAATTTCACTTGTTCCACTATATTTTTTCCAAGAGGAGAAATCCTGCTTTTGGAATTAAAAGCAATTAGG
Source organism: Lyroderma lyra (assembly GCA_004026885.1). Lineage (NCBI taxonomy): Eukaryota > Metazoa > Chordata > Mammalia > Chiroptera > Megadermatidae > Lyroderma > Lyroderma lyra. Next base: position 223,415 of record PVJL010001304.1, read on the forward strand.
AAACAAAAACCTGAGGGGTAAGGCGTTTGGCTAAGTAGGAGATGGCTGCAGAGCAGAATGAACCGCAGGCCGGGCCCACTGAGCGTGTGCAGGAAAGCATGTTGGGAAACGCGCTTCTGTTCAGAAGCTTTTCGTAGTAACTAAGAGTGTTGAGTCCAGTTCTGCTGACTTTTTTTCTTACTGTTAACTTGAGTGAGGGTACCGAATGGGGACATTTTTGGCTAAAAGATTCTGGCCCGGGAACTTTGCCTGGCTACTGAGAAAAGTACAGTTACATGGGGTGGGTGGCGGTTGGGCGGGGGCGGGGGGGTGTGTGTGTTGTAATTTAACTCTCTAAAAAGTATTGCAATGCAAATTTTTTATCGTGAAGCAGTCCTGTGGGAGTACCCTTAGAATCTGCCAGTCTCCCACCTTCGGCACACTGTGACAGTGTGACCTGAAATACGGTAGGGTGCTGCTGTGCCATGGTCACATCTAACTTTTCCTCAGAATCGCCCCGGATAGGCCCCACATGGATCGCTGGAGTTCGTTTTGGTTAGATGGAGGTTCTTTATCACCTTCCTTAAAATCAGCATGGCCCGGCGTCCCAGTGTGCCCCAGAGAACCCCGTTTCTGCCCCTCGTCCCGGCACAATGAGAACGGTGCCTCTCTACTCCTGAGAGCGCGCTTCCGGGCACTGACCTAGGCGGTCAGCGTACTTTTTAACTCGAGAAATCGGATGACAGCAGGGCGGTAGTGACAAGGTACAGCAGCACGTAGAACTTGAATGATTGAGAAAGGAGGATGGAGCCGTCCAGATTTGGCAGGTTAACGCACCAACCTGTAGAAAGAGGCAGGTGGATGCGAGATGTCAGATAGCGATGCCCCAGACTGGCTTTTAACCTTGAGTTAGACATTGACCCCCAGCATTTGCCGCGTGCCGGCCCGGAGCGATGGCTATACCGCGGTGAACGGGAGAGACCTGGCGTGTCCTCTTGGGGGTGGCAGGGATCGTTCCATTCTGCTCTGGCCACCTACATGCACAGGTCACTGTACAACTCCCTTTTGACTTAGGGAACCAAACACGTGAGCTCTAAAGTCTGCAGACTATGCTGTATGAGGGCTATCTGAAAAGTATCCAGTAACATGAGAAATAGAGGCATTTATGGCTGGACTTTGGTGGTCAGCCGCGTATTCTCCCCCACCCCATACCTTAGCATGCTTCTTCGCTGGATAATGTATTCAGTGTGTCTTTCTATGTGAGGAAACGGCTGTAGGGACTTGTGATTCACCGACTGCCTTGTGCATCAGTAGTACCTGCTCCCTGCTGTACTGTCACTTCCTCCAGAGAGAATGTCATTGTCAAATGGCTATTGTAGCGAACACTTGAGAGCGAAACAAACAAATGATTTACTTACAACGCCATTCAGTTCATCAGGTACTTACAAGGAATCCTGCCTAATTTAGAGTTACGTATCCAGGACCTTTTATTACACCTAAATGGAGCCATTAAGGACCAGGAAGCGAGTGTCGGAGGCTCCTGAGTATTCCAAGCCGTTGTGACCATGTCTGTCACAAGACTGGAAGGGCCAGGCTGTCAGGTTTGGGGGAGCCAGGAGGTCATGGCCAGAGCAGTTGGTCAGGGTGGATATGGTCAGGCAGGCGGGTCCCAGGGCTCATTGTGGGGGGCCATTGGGCCCTCTGGAGGAGAAGGGGGGGCGTACTGTGTGTACATGCAGGCAGATTGAAGGACAGGGCCTGCAGGTCCAGCCTACTCGTCTACACGAATGCGGACACGTTTCTTAGGAAGCCCGTGGGTTCCTGTCTTGGACTTGCATGAAGAGTCTTGGTCGTCTGTTTTACTAGTTTGCAATCGTCACAGAGATGAGGCTGCCAGGGTCCTGGTAGAGCAAGACCCTGCTCCCCAGCTGGACCAGCACGTAGTGCAGACCTGACCGCGGCGAGCAGTAACAGCTGGCTGCTCTCCGTTGTGAGATGGGACAGAAAACTCAAAATAATAAGCCGAGGGCTCGCACTTGGCCGTGTCCACACGGGCTACTGCGGACAGAGTTGGACTGACGTTCGGTGTGTACCCGTCGTTCTGAAAGACTCTTGTGTGGACTATCCCATTTCTCAACATTGTGCACAACCGAGATTTCGTGTTTATTGTAGACAACAAGCCATCTGCTGTCTTTCAAAGTTGGTACTTAGTGTGTCTGTCCACAACCGGAACTGCACATTTAGCTGTGAAGACTGATTTTGCTTTTCTGGTGGGTTTTCGGGAAACCAGCTCTTCGTTTTTCATTTCGGGCGTGTGAGGGCCGTGGCCGTGGCCCTGACTCCCACATATGTAGGACATTGAGTCACTCTTTTTTCTCAGCACCGAAGGGCTTTCTGAATGTGCACCGCTCAGTTGTCTTTCTCATTTGAAAACACTTTGAAGTTCTTCCAGTGTTTTTTTTTTTTTTTTTTTTTTTTTTTTTTTTTTTTTTTTTTTTTTTTTTTTTTTTTTTTTTTTTTTTTTTTTTTTTTTTTTTTTTTTTTTTTTTTTTTTTTTTTGCTTTTTGGTATGTGGGTAGCTCCCTGACTGGGGATCGAACCCAGGCCGCAGCACTGACAGCGCCATCGCCGAAGCCTTAAGCCACTACACCATCAGGGAGCTCCCTCTTCCAGTGTTATTTTAAAAAGTTTATTTTCATTGAATGAAAACAATAGCAAGTCTGCTTTACTCGAAACTAAGTGCAGGATGGTTTCCTGGAGAACAGGCTTTCTTGCGTCATGTTAAATACCCGGGCCTCTGAGGTTGTTCTGGTTCAAATCCTGAGTCCGCCGCGAGTCAGCATTGAGATGGTGGGGAGGACACCAGAACTGTCCAAGGCCAAGGCCCTCCTGTGGAAGAGGAATGCTGGCCGCCGCGCGCTTCCCAGGGCTGCTTGGGGATCGCGCGAGGTCACGCGTGTCCAGTCACGCACAGTGCCCGGTATGTGTTTGAGTGCTCATGACTGTAATTATTTTATTTAGCTGTTTCCTTTGAAGCCTCCTGTACACCAGAGACTTAAAAATCTCTTTAAGGAACATCAGGAGCCACTCTCAGACTCTCCCCAGGCACCTACTCACAGGGTGTGCCTGCGGGAACCCCCGCTGCTGCCAAGCCAGCCGCTGGCCTTGACCCAAGGGAGGGCAGCAGGAAGAGCAGCGCTGTGGCACCTGTGGGTGAAGGATGCGGCCCGCAGCGGGGAGCCGTGGAGGATTCAGAGAGACCAGTGGATGAGAGGGAAAATGAACATTGGGCATTACCTGCTAAAGGAAAAGAGCTTGGTTTTTACTTTGTAAGGCGAAAAGCACTGGGGCGAACTTTAATGTTTCCTAAAAGATCACTTCTGACCTCCAGTGACTGTCTGGAAGCACTCGCGCCACCCCCCCCCCCCCCCCCCCCCCCCCCCCCAAGTCTCCCATAGCTGTAGACTGCAGTTGTGTGGGTGTAGATGCCTTGTTTCGTGTTATGTCAGCCTCAGAGTGGGTGTACGGATAGCGTCTTGTATACATTGGACTTGCTGGTTCTTCAGTAACGTTATGGGAGTGGGTGCGGCTTGCACGTTGACTTGTTTCCCAGTGCTGGTATCCACGATCGCGGGGCAGGCTGTTAGTGACCATTACCGCCCGGGCCGCTGGGCAGCTCTCCCTTAGCGGGAAGACTCCTGGCAGCAAGCCGTTTATGAAAAACACTTTTTCGGAAAGCCCTAAACATTCCTTGTATTCCCCAAGGCAATTCTACTTAAGGTTACCACTCTTCATTGTACTTAGCTGAAAAGAGTCATCGTGTATCATCGTAAGTGCTCACTTAGGTTGGACGTTTACATCCAGTAACCTTGGCCTTGGCTACATTTATGCCGTGGAAGGGAGCACTGAGTAAACGTGCACCTCCCTTTACAAGGACAACCACTTGACCATGGAGAGGATTGCGCGCGTTTGTGTGGCACCTCCCTTTGTGGAATGCGGAATCAGTGCCGAGTGGAGCAGGGGGCAAGGTGTGCAGCTGGAGGTAATGAGAGCGGAAGAACAGAGGGCAGGGGGTGGAGCGGGGACCAGAGGGTGAAATGGGGTCCATGCTGCCAGAAGGTGCTTGGTTACTGGTGGTCACGCTCTGGGAAGAGGCAAGGACGGAGTGGCATGATCCAAAGTGCACATGTGGATTGGGATCAGGACGCCATTGGGAAAACCCACTGGTAGAATGTGAGCGCGCAATGCAATGGCACCTTGATAGTAAGGGACTGAAGAATGAGTGGGCATGGGCTGTAGATTGGTTTATGTTGCTTGGCAGACTGGTGTGTGGCAGTATTATCTTTATATTCTTCTAGAAAGAGCCATGCGGGAAGGAGGGAGGGAGGTGGTGGAGTGACTGTGGGAATTCTCATTCTCTGCCTGCTCTCCGAGTGATAGTATTTTAGCCATGGTCCCTGCAGTCTGGGCCAGGAAGTAGTGTGTAATTGTAATTAGCAGTGTCCTCACACTCAGAGGTGGGGGAGTGGCGTTCCTCCATAACAGGTGCCACCCCCAGCTTCCGGATTCTCACAGCAGCTGGGATAGAGTGAAAAAAGAACACTGGGAGTTTGGGGTTCAAACCCTGGCTCCAACACTGGCCTTGCACTGTGCTCACCCCTGAGCCCGTTTCTCATACAGGAGGCTGCCTTAATACCTGAGGCTAACAGGTGACCTCCTTCTGGAGATGGTGCTAACGTTTGCTTTTGTAAATGATCTGTCAGTGACACCACTGTGATGAGACCATCATCACCAGGGTTCTGAAGTTAACCACTGTATCAGCATGAACCTCTGCTTGGTACAATCAGTGTTACAAGGACAGAGCCTCTTTGGCAGCAGAATGAAGCCTCCTTCTATCATGACAACCTGAAGTAGCCCTAGAATATTCTAAATTGTTAAGGACTGATTAAGGAGCCATTCGTCTAGCAAACAGGAACTGAGGACCCCCCACCCAGTTCAGGCATTACAGTAGGCACTAGTTCTGTAATGGTGGAAATACGCCTCCCAACCTAGAGTTCACGAAACGCGAAATTGACTTCACGCCCATTCGGTGCTGGCAGGGACCACGCTAGGCACCACCTTCAGTAGCTCCAGAACTGGCAAAACTGCCCATATCCAGGGCTCTGGCACAAATAACGCCCCTCTTTTATGAGCTGGTAATCTATACCAAATCTTTTATTACAAAATCATAAGCACGTATGGTTATGGTTCTGTAATAAAATCATAACTCAAGTCCACGTGTGACTTCTGCCGGACCCCGCACGTCTGGCTTTACACAGTAGCACTTCAGCATTCTGAGAGTTATAAACATTGGACTCTTGACTGTCCTAGAGAGCAGGTGACCACTTACCTACAGTGTCTCCCCGCCTACGTCTCCCTGATGTTGCTGTGCTGTCCTGGGTGGCCTGTGGGGGCCTGCCGAGATAAGCATGTGAAAAAGATACTTCACTTCCTGATTTTTCTTTTCAAGAGTTTCATACACACACCGTGCTGCGTGTTTCCTCTGTAGTGCACTGCTTGTATCTGTGCTACTTCTAGTCAGTGTTTGTGTATACACGTATTTCTTTATCTACTCTGTTCTCTTTTTCTGGTCAAGGAAAATAAGGAACGTCCTGCCCAGCCTTGTAGGCATTCCCTGAAATAATTGCTTGGTGCTTATCCATGACACTGTGCTAGATAGGAGATTGAAGAAGACATTGTCCCATGTCCGTATGTTTCAGAGCCATTGATTATAGTTCCATAAAGCTGACAAATTATAAACCAAAAGCTATAGGATGAGGTAGAAAGTGCCGGAGTATAAGACTTTGTCTACCATTTTTTTCAGAATGTATGAGTATAAAGACCGTTAGAATGTTCCCCATTATTCCTTGAAATGGTTCAGAAAAAGGAAGAGTTTTAACTATAAAGCATGAGCACATGTTGGTCATCGTTTGGCTTTAGGCTTTGTTTATTTATTTGTTCACCCAACAGATGATTGAGTGGCCAGGCACTGTGTTGGGTGCTAGAGAATAAATGCTGTCATCCGTTTAGAAGCTCCGAGTGTCATAGTAACAGAAGGCAGGAAGGCGTGGACACCACGTATGTACCCAGTCTTGCATGCGACGCCATGGGACCCAGGTCTGGCGGCTAAGAGGGATTCACCTGAAAGGCTTCAGAAGGAAGGTCAGTCCGTGATTTCTGAGGACAGTGGAGGGTGTGATTTTACCGAAAGATGGCGAGGGTGGGAGGGGAGGGGGGAGCAAGCCTGAAAACCAAGTGAACCTTTTTGGGACAGTAAACGCCTGTAAAGTCTCAGTCCAAGTTCGCGCAGCATGAAACGCAAGGGCAACTGCATAATTTTGAGGAAAAGAGTGATGTAAATATAATGTAGTGGTTTTCAGTGTTCTTGTGGTGGTTGTAAATGCTTTTGTATGTTAGGTTGGGAAAGATTACGGGCAGGACACCTTTTAAAGCATCTCCATGAAGCTTTTTAGAAAACCAGACCCAACATTTTTCAAGACACACTGCTTATTAACCCTCAATATGAAAGATTTATAAAAGGTCAAAATTATGATCATGCTTCATGTAACCGAATCCCAGAAGATGTTGACTCTCAGTCTAAAAATCTTGAAATAAAAAGTCTCTGGAACATTAATTGGAAGACAACTTGCTATCACCAAGTTGTTAGTCTGCGGTAGAAACTCAAAACTGCTAGCAGATGCACCCTACAGATTTTTCAATTGTGGACTTATTTCAGCCAGCTGCCAAACCACCAATCTATGTAACTTTTACAACTGTGAAATATGCATGTGAGTCTACATAACTGTTCAACCGAGGAGAAGTGTTTGTCTCTGTACTATATACTGTAAGCATCTGATTTCCAACAGACTTGCCTTGACTAGAAGTAAGCTATTTAAATTAACCGAGGAATTTATCTAAAAACAATTTAGGTTAAATTCAGTTTTTAAAACAGGGAGTTTAGGTTTAGCCTTGGACTTGGTCATTAACCAACTGTGTAAACGAATACATCCAGGTTGCTTTAAGACCATGTTTCCAGGGTGTGAACTTAGGATTTGTACAGTGTTCATACAATCAATACAAGTTGTTAGAATATGTTCAGGAAAACTCCCCAAGTATGCACATTAGTCAGTCAATGAATTTACTAAGGCATATGGGCATACTCTATACCCATATGCATTGATCACATTTGCTCCCATGTAGAAGTTGATTAGGGTGGTGGTGGGGTAGTCCACAGGCCTCCAGGAGCTGGTCTCTACTCCTGGACGCCCCTGCCGGTCACCTGGAAACGCGAGCCGGAGGGGCACGTCCGCAGACTCCCCGGGCGGGGCTGGGTGGTGGAGGGACCCGGGCAGAGCCGGAGGGGTGTCGTCAGCACAGACTCCCTGGGCCGGGCCAGGTGGTGGAGGGACCTGGGCCGAGCCAGAGGGGCGCCATCAGCAGAGACTCCTGGGCCGGGCCGGGTGGTGGAGGGACCTGGGCCGAGCCAGAGGGGCGCCGTCAGCAGAGACTCCTGGGCCGGGCCGGGTGGTGGAGGGACCTGGGCCTGCAGCCTGTGTCCCAGCCAGCTGACAAGGTGCCTCCTTAAAATATAAACAAATTGATCCTGTCCTATTTTTGTATAAAATTCCAATCATAATTCTGCAAAACTTCCCTTTTGTAATTTTTAAAAAACTTTTACTACATGGTAAACTGTCTCATTGTAGAGATTAAATTGGGTCTCAGAATGTGCAGACTCTATGTCTATTATTTCTATTTTTAAAAAACCATGCAGTTAATACATTCTGTAGAAAAAGTCTAAGATAGTAGCGGTAAGTACGAAGCAAGTAAAATCACCTGTAATCCTGAATCTGAGCAATTTTTTTTTTATTCCCCAAAATACAGAAGAATTCTGTTTGCCATACAGAATCAAACGCTGCGAAGAGAAAACTTTTTCACCTGACAATAATATAATGTTACGCCATTTACACTTCAGTGTATATAAAGATGAAAATAAAGAGTATAACTAGAAAAAAAATGACTAATCCTGTATGAACATTGGGAGAGAAGTAGTTAAATTAGCCTCTTAAAACAAGAAAGCCAAGTAAATTTTTAGAGGGACTGGGACAGTGTAGATAAAGGAAGCGTCTGGGTTCTCGTCACTCTGAGCTGCGCTTTTCCTGGTTTTGCCACTGACCAGCTGGGGCCACAGGCTGAGTCCGTCTGAGTCCCTGCACAAGTGGGGGATGAGGCCTGTTCATCCTGGTGCTTGCTGGCGTCCCGGGCAGAGGCACAGGGTAAAGTGGGTGGGTGGCTCCCTCGTGGCTTTGCCTGTGGACGTGCTAACACTGGCCTTGATCTCACGTGGCTCACGTATGACGCATACTATAACATTTTGGGGTACACATGTTTCAGAGTGTTCAGAGATAAATTCAACGGTCAAGAGTTTCAGAAAGGGAAGCTGACACAAGAGGGACAATAAACTCAATGGTGTAGCCCTGCTGATACACGGTAAAGGGACACCTATCCTGATGAAAAACAAAGGAGGTTCCTGCAACACACTGCTCGGTGGGGGGCCTGGTCTGGAAGGATGCTTAGAGAGGAGGCAGATGCGTAGTCTGAGAGAAATGGGAAAGAGGAGGCCAATGTGTCACAGAAGGCCGAAGACAACAAGCGTCTTTCAGTACAGAGTGACATGAACGCGGTGCGTGGGGCCTGTGACGTGATTAGTACGTTAATAGTTGAAGCAGAAGACTCCACATGGGAGGGAATGGACGCCTAAGGACGGGGCGGGGTCTATGAGAGGACCCTCACTGCTCTCAGAGCTGCACTGGCCTTGGCCCCTGAGAACTGGGAGCACCTAGAGACTGACCTTGGAGTGGCTGCAAAACCCTGGAATGGAGGCGAGTGGGGCGGGAGTCCCCTGTGTGCAACTCGGCAGATTCCTAGCACTACGGGCCAGTGGACTTGTCATCATTCCCAGCATGATGCTGAAAAGAATTAATTAAAAGATGTGTCGGCTGTAAAAATGGGATTCTCTGCCCCCACAGAACTGGCATAGTTTCGCTCAGAACAATTCCTGCCAGAAATAATGATCGCAGCTTTCGAAGGGGATTCTTTGGTGCATGAAAAACGTAGATGCTGTGTATCTGGATTTCAGGAGGGTCATTGTGAAAAGGATGGAGAAATAGGGCCAGGATGGCCATGCAGCCTGAAAGTACTGCTTAATGGACTAGTATCAACCCAGAAAGTGGGGCTGTCTGGCAGGACTCAGGGTCCCTGACCTCCTGGTGGAGCCCGGGTGACACCTGTCTCACCCGCCATCGTCTGGAGCGCGGAGCAAAGACCAGAAGGAACAGCCCAGGTCAGAGGGAGGGAAGCCAGTCCAAGTGGATGCAAAGGGAGCACCAAGACAAGGTGACGGGAGCCAGGGACGAGGACAGCTGGGAACCCAGAGCTGCAGGACAGCTGTACGTCAGGCACAGGGACACATTTCAGAGAGGTGGTATCGTGGCCATGGTAGCTTCCTGTTCATTCTGAGTGTGCCCTGTAGGTTGTCACAGGTCCGTGTAAAGGAGCCGAAATGGGAGAGAGATTCCTGACCGCAGACTTGTCCCCTTCAACTCATTCATTACTGGTCTGAGGAGGCAGTGGGTGTCATACATGCTAATTAGACCCATAGGTAACCCAAAGTGGAAGAGAAAACCACACTGTTGGCGGACTTCTGTACCCGGGTCCAGAAGACTCAGTTGTTGGGGTGTGGGATGACGAGGTGCTGCTTAACAGTCCCCCGTGAGGCAGAGGCTCGGCGTGAGGACTTGCATGACCGTCCGACACCGAGGAAGCCCGTGGTTGCAGCTGAGATGGGTCACAGTCCTCGACACTGTCATCCTGCTGCACACTAGTCCAACTGCATCTGAAGTTTGCCTCGGTCCCAGCTTGCATCCAGGAGCCACACATTCTAATGTGTCCATACGAGAACGACCTAGGTTTGGGGGACGCTGTACGTGTCAGATGAGAATTAATATGTCACCCTGGTGAACATTTGAGCAGTTTAATGATGTGCCCTTGAAGGCCTGAAAGTTCCTTTGTAGCACTGGAGGGCGTGGATTCAGGCTCCAAGGGGAGAGGGGCCCAGCCCATGGAGGCCTCGGGGACAAAGGCCGCGTTCAGGGAACTTGGACAGCCCAGGGGCCGAGCAGACGTCCGTCTGATGACGTGGAAGCCCCTTGCACTGGGGCTGCTGTGGTTCGCACCGTCTTTAGCTTGTCCGTGCGGCTGTGGGTCCTCGCAGCGTCACGGCCAGGTCTCTGCAGATGGTGAGCTGTTGCTGACGGCGACGTGCTGCTTGAGATTGTGTCCGTGTTAGGTGTGTGATGCAGAACAGACCAGGTGCGTTATCAGTATCCACCGGCTTCGGTCCCCGAGTCCCGTCATCACCCTTGAGGGAGGAACCTGGCTGAAAGGCGGGCGCAGTGAAACTGTGTGTCTGCCTTCTGTGTGCCCAAGAGCGGAGCTACTCTTAAGGGCTCAAGTGAGCCATGGTTTTTTCCGAATATTAACAAGGTTTTTAAGCTGGCGTTGTGTTAAGGATAGACATTTTATTACATTTACAGTGTTTTAAAGTTCATTTATTTATTGTCAGTATAAAAGGAAGTCCTTCCTGAGAGCCTGGGATGGGATCCGAGGCACAGTCACACTGACGGTGACTGATAGTGATGTCAGTGCTGCGGGACCCAGCCTCAGAGCCCACGTTTGTCCTGTGCCTTTGAGCAGGGCAGCCGGTGCAGGAGCCCTGGGGACTGCATCTCCAACGTGTCCCCAGGTGGGGAGTGCTGTCCTGCTGGGGAGGGAGCGTTGGTCCCACCAGCGTCCACACATTCCTCCTGGTCACACCTGCCCCCTGCTGCTGGGAAATGAGTTGTTTTCCCGTCACCGCTGAACTGCCTGGACACTGTCAGCCGACTTCCCCGGAGCGCCCGGCACGTGGTCGAGTAGCCGGTCCGGCTGTGAAGTGAGGCTCCTCGTCCTTGTTGAAGAGGTCGGTCTCGTGTGCTGCAGGGTGGGCCTGAGGCGTCTTGCTTTCCACACAGATGGCTCCCCAGGGCTTTGCTTTGAGAACGTCAGGGGAATCCGCCGTGTCCCCTTCTCTCTCTCTCACCCCTCACTTTGCCACACTCCTCACCCTCTCACACGTTCTCTCTATCTTACGCAGAGAAAGCCCCGGGGGTGCCTGGTCCCCACCGGTCCCCGCCCCACCCCCGTGCCTCCCTTCCCCTCTCGGTCTGCTTTGATAGCACACTTCTAGAGATTCGCGTGGTCGTTCCATTCTGAGACAGAGGCAGTGCTTTATCCTCCTCCTGGTCCTCAGCTCCTCCAGCAGTCCCGGCCTGCGGGAAGCTCACAAAAATTATCTGATGGAGAACAAGAGAACTTGCAGAGGGAGCATTCGTCCAGTCAGGGATAAGCAGGGAAGGATAAAAGTGCCCACCCGTCGTGCTGTGGCCCCGGACACAAGCCATCACGTGAGCTCCATGCTCCTCCGTACCCACCACCACTCCACGTCCTAGAAACGACACCCGGTTAAATTGAATTTCAGACACTCAACAAATAATTTTTAGTATAAGTATGTCTCATGCAATATTTGGGTTATACTTATGCTACAAATTACTTCTTGTGTCTTGTCCTTTGCTAAATTTGGCAACTCTACCCCCTAGTTCCTGGATATGTATTGATTTGCCATATCTCAGGATGTTTCAGTGTTCTTTACATTCTTTTTTTATAGGAAATCAGCTCTAGTGCCAGCTTTGCTCCCCACTATGTAGCACCACTGATTAGAGCCGTGGTTCGTTCAAAACCTTCATGGGATCGTCATGTATGAACCCCCCTTAACTCTTCTTTTTCCCCTACTCAAGGAAACACTGAATGTAAATGATAGCAACAACTATAGGGGTAACCCTGATTCCTTTGATTTATTACTTAAAACAAATAATTTGCAGATTTTGGACTTTATTTTTGTCATTAAACCTAAGAAATGCTTGAGATCCCTCTCAGCTGACTGCAGACTGACTTTGTGGTTGGGTGGGTTAGAATTTAGTACTAAAAAAATGAGGATTGTGGATTTCATTTCACTTCAGACATGTGTTACTTTCTTTACAAGAGAAGAAAATACCTTGAACCCTAAGAGGACCTTTCTAAAGAGATGGAGATAGCTGAGTAAAAGCTCACCTCACCAGCAGAAAAACACCCCAACATTGGGTATTGTTAAGAGTGAGCTGACAGTTTCGTTCTTGCATGTAACAAAACGGAACTCCACCTAATTCCACTGATGGCCATTTAAGTAGTTGCAGTGAAAGCTTTTTGAAAATACAAAGGAGAAATAAGTGTTTCTTGTTTTAGTTTATAATCACCCCCAACTGTTTACTTGTCCCTTAACTGTAAAATGGCCCAGGCAGTTTAAGAAACATCAGATACATCGGAGGCCTGAGGCATAGTTGGAATAAACCAAAAATAAAGAATATACCATAGTATCTGCTGAGATCATTTTTAAATGATTACTCTGAAATGTAATTGAGGACTGATACCAAAAAAAAAAAAAAAAAAGACAAACCTTAACATACTATCGCATCTAAATTTAGCTTGAATTTCATTTATTTTCCTTAAGGAAGAGGTAAATGAAATATTTATTTATCTGGGTCCTTTGGTTGGGTATCTGTTGTCAGTAGTTCCGAGATCCCAAAGCATGTTAGGAGCTCAGTATAATGTGAACACAGGAGTGGTGTGTGAACGCCCATCCTCCTGTCACCCGACCTCTGAGTTTTATTTATTGAAACTAGTGGTCGTTTCCTCCCTGTGTTAGGACTGCCTCGTTGTGGTGTGTGTTGTTGGCCTAAGTTCACTTACTGCTATGCAGACCTTGGCCACCTCCTGAGTGACCCTCCAGTCCGCATCCTGCAAGACGTTCCATGGAAAGTGCCACGTGAGCAGCTCGTCCTAATTCCAGAGAGACAGCAAGCCAGGGGTGCTCACGACACTGTTGGCAGCTGGATCCTCTGGCGATGCTCACGTGCGCTTCTCTGCAGCTCCAACCCGGAAGGTCCTCGAGGCCTCGGGAGGGGCTGCATTGGGCTGCATCCGTCTCACAGCCCCACAGACATCTTCTGTCACCTGACAGACACCGAAACCGTCGGCCCCCTCACGGAGCTGAGGGCCGTTTTCGGGGGGCAAAATGCAGGCCTCGGTTCTGGAAGCGTCCCAGAAAGAGGACAGACTCGGGTTGGAATGCAGGCTCTGCCCCGCAGTAGCACAGAGGACCAAGGAGAAGCCTGGGCCTCTGGGAGTGGGGGGGCCCTCCTTTGTGACGCTCGGGAGGAGGGCTGAGGCCCTGTTCTGCCCTACTCCTGGCACCTGGCTCAGGTGACATAAACCTTTGTTGTCTCCCCTCCTCCCTGCCGCCACAGGTTTACAATCCCACTTTGGTCCCTTCGCCAGGTTTAAAAGGCCGTCTAGATCCGAGCAGTCATTTCAGGAAAAGGCGAAACAGTTAAGGGCCAGGCTGTCTTTTCTTTGGAACTGCAGAGAGGACACTGGCTTCTGGATGTGTTCTGCGGCAGGTGGTGGGAAGCATAAGCAGCAGTTCCTTTTGAAGATACTAGTAAGGGGACAGCTGAATCACACGCTCTTACGAGTTGGCCGTGTCACTTAGCTGGCATGTAGGCCTCGTTCTCGTTTTCTTGTGCGCGGTTGCTTATTGACTGTACAGTCAGAGCTATGCTCTTGTCATCCTGGGACCTGCTGGAATTTTGTTTTCCTAGGTCTGCTGCCTCCCAGCCAAGTCACTCATGTCAAGAACACCCGGCTGTGTCCTTGCTCTCTGTCCCGTGTTGTAGGCCTTTGTTGTAGCCAAGCTTGTCCAACCTGTGTCCCATGGGCTGCATGTGGCCCAGGACGGCTTTGAATGCAGCCCAACACAAATCAGTAAACTTTCTTAAAACATAAGGAAAATTATGCATGGACCTTCTTTTTAACTCATCAGCTATTGTTAGTATGAGTACATTTTATGTGTGGCCCAAGACCATTCTTCCAGTGTGGCCCCGGGAAGCCACAAGGGTGGACACCGCTGTGACAGTGCTAAGTAAGCATTGTTCTACTGGGCCACGTCGTATACAAACAATAAAAGGACTTAACAACTTAGAGGGGTTTGTGGCCTCTTCCTCAGTGTATAGATAATGCGGGGAAAGAAAGGAGAGGCTTAAAGAGAAAGAAATTACTTAGAATCAACCATGTTCCTGCTATTTTCCCAACACCTACCACTGAATGGAAGAGGTTATCCCCTCTTGAATTATTATCTGCAGAGTGGCTCAAACTTGCTTTAAAGCATGTTGTGATTTCAGGGAGGGATTCGTTCCCAGGGAAACATTTCCATTTTTCGAAATGTGATGCTTGATGTTCATAGGGATCTGGCTCCTAAAGGCCATGAGACGTCTCAAAGGGCATTAGATGTCAATCAAGAAAGTGGCCCCCCGACTTTATAAGAAGGCAGTTTTGTGCTCAGGAGTTCTCGTGTGGATCCAGAGAATGGTGCACTCGATAGTGCTTAACGTCATTTCAGAACCAGCCTTTCTCAGTGAAAGTCGTGTATGCGTGATCAGTGGCTTTCAAATCGTACCTCCGCAACTGTGGGGCAGGAGCGTGTGGCATCCTTACGGGACTGGGCACACCGGCTTCCACCCCAACTGCCCTGCATTTGGACGTCCTACACGCCTGTGCCTCACAGCTTGGAAAAAGGACACTAATTGCACACTCATGTCATGGCCCCTGGTGTTCCTGGCTCTAACGTGTATGGTGCCAGCTATGCCAAGCCAACTCACAGCATATCATAGTCTGTACTTTTGCTGAGGCACAGAGGTGAGTGGACTTGACTGCAAGATGAGTGGAAGCAGAGTGTCACTTAGCTGGTGTGTAGGGCCAGTTGACTGCCGTCCTCCACGTCTCCACTGGGTCTTGTCCTACTCCTCATTGCATACCTGTGTTGGAGGAACTTGCAGATTCTAATGGGATTTGCAGTTTGGGGGTTTGCTAACATCGGAGATGTGTTCCTCAAAAATGTCTCAGGTCTTCTGTGAAAGGGCATGGGACCCCGGACAGCCAGAGGGCATGCAGGTGCTGTGGCCTAGGATTTCTGAGATGTGTCCTGGGCTGTTTCAGGCCACCTTAAACCTCGTGAGCACGTGCAGGAATTCCGTGGAGGTACTGATGCAGTACACATCAGCTCTCACACACTGCACGTGAAGATATTTTCTTACCCCAAATCCTGGCCAAAGCTTCTGAGGAACATGATTATAGAAAGCAACCCCGGTATAAAGAAAAGAAATCACGTCCCATTCTGTTCTGTGCTTTCAGATCTGCCCAAAATAAATAAATGTTCCTGAGACTGTGCTGTGTGTGCAGAAAATACTATCTGTTAGTGGTTCATTAGCTTGGTCATGTTTGGAGTTGGCTGCATTCTTGCTCAGCTAAAAAGAAGGACAGGCATTTCAAGTTTACTGTTTGTCCCTGACATCAGAGTGCCAAGAGGACCTCGAGGAAAGTTCAGGCCGATGACCGTTAGGGATGGTTTCGCTGGAGGGTCTCCCTGAGTCCTCTCTGCCTGTGGTTTTAAGTGTAGCTATGACCCTCAGTGTTGTACTGGCTAATGCTGTGTCCTGCCCCGTCCGGGGGCACGGCGCCCTAGTTTCCGTCTTGGTCATTGTAGGAGCTCAGACAGAAAGACTGTGACACGATGACAAATGCACGCAGGTCGGGTAACTTACCAAAACAGGTGAGAAGGCATTTACAGTGACACCCCGCCCAATGCGCATGAGGAATAATTCTTCTCTTTTTATTTTTCTTGTAATTTCATTCACTCTCCTTCCGGGTGGTTCTTCTAAGCAGCCAACTTCTGGTTTTACATCCTTCTAGGGAAGGCGAGAAGGCGTCTGCGTACACAGGGAAGACCTGCCGGAGGCCTCCCTGCGTCCGCCGCGCGGCCTGGCCCCGGAAGTGCTTTTCCCGGCTTCCGGCCCCGCTGACCCTGCGCCCTTGCTGTCCCACGGGGCTGCGGCGCACGCTCCTGTCCGGGGAGCTCCAGGGCCCGCCTTTGCTGGGGTTGTATTGTCTGGCATCTTCTAAGAAGAGTGAGCGGCTTGTCATTTCCTTGACCAAATCGTGTCAGTTCTCCGCCGACAATTAATTTGCAAATTCATTTCTGCAGCTATTAAAAAGAAAGCGTCTGCTCCGCGGGGTAGCCATGTCGTCTCCCCTGTCAGTTGCGGGGACAGCCGAGGACACCAGATTGAATTTGCTTTCAGCAAACTGGGTATATGAAAATAGAAATTTAGAAGAATTGGGTGATGGTTCACTTTTCACAAGGTTTCTTAACCTTACAGAAAAGGTTAACAGAAGGGCCCCTCTAAACACCGACTTCTCGCGGCACTCCAATGGAAGTGATGCCCTGCGTTTCTGAGAGCTGCGGGCACACTTTACGGCCTGCCTAGTAAAAAGTATTCCAAGTCCAAGTTAACTTGTAAAATGATTAAAAATTTGTTATCTGATAGTTTTACTCATTGAATGTTAGAGTGTCTGTTCTTGGAAACCCGGAGTCCAACGTTTTACCCTTCAGCCAGGAGAGCTGTCTAGCGTCTCTCCTGGACACTAGCATCCGCCCCCACCTTCCAGGCCACCAAGCCGGCGAGGTGCTTCCACTGCCAGTGGGAGGAGGTCCCAGGGCTGTTTTCTTACAAAGGGTCTGGAGTGATTAGGGTGTGGCGAGTAGACTTTCATCCTGCCGGGAGGACTTTGTAGTGTTTCCTCTCACTCCCTGGCCTTTCCGTTGGCTGTCATTGGGAAGCTGCGGGCTCAGCAGCGCGGGTCTTACCGGCAGAGCGCGGCGTGGGGGCCTGGAGCCTGCCCACTGCTCTTCCCGTCCTGTAAACAGAGCCGTCTGATAAGGTCATTACAGACTGGTGCCTTGAATAACCTGCCGTCTTCCACTTTCTCTTTCTGTCTCGTCTTCTCTCCCACCACCCTCCCCAAACTTCAGGGTTCTGGGGTGTTGAAAGGCAGACTTGTCAGGTCATATGTGAATTAACAGAATTTTATTTTTCATATATGAAAGTATTTTTATTGTTAGACTTATTGGAGTGACATTGGTTAGCAAGAGTTACATAGGTTCCAGGTATACAATTCTACAGCGCATCGTCTATGTGTGGCATTATGTGTTCACCACCCAGTGTGACTTCTCTTTCCATCACCACGTATTTGTCTCCCCCTTCCTCCTCTCCCACCCCTCCCCTTCTCGCATCCACTCCCCCGTTACCCCCAAATAACTCTTAAACTATTGATTGTGTCCATGGGTTTTTTGTTTGTTTGTCTTTTCTTCATTGCTTTCAGTTTTATATTCCACATATGAGTGAAGTCATATAGTTCTTTGTTTTTTTCTGTCTGGCTTATTTCACTAAGCATGATGATCTCCAGGTCCATCCATTTTGTCGCAAATGGCAATATTTCATCTTTCCTTATAGCTGAGTAATATTCCATTGTGTATATGTACCACAGCTTTATCCAGTCGTCTGTCACAGGGCACTTTGGTTGTTTCCATGTCTTGGCCACTGTGAACAGTGCTGCAATGAACATTGGGGTACATATGTCTTTGCAGACTAAGGTTTTCAAGTTTTGGGGGTAGATACCAAGAGGGGGGATTATTGCTGGGTCATATGGTAACTCTGGTCCCAATTTTCTGAGGACCCTCCACACTGTCCTCCACTGTGGTTGTACCAGTTTGCACTCCCACCAGCAGTGTACCAGAGTTCCTTTTTCTCCACATCCTCTCCAGCACTCGTTAGTCCTTGTCTTGTTGATAACAGCCATTCTCACAGGTGTGAGGTGGTATCTCATTGTGGTGTTGATTTGCATTTCCCTGATAGCTGATGAGGATGAGCATTTTTCATATGTCTGCTGGCCATTTGTATTTCTTCGTGGGAGAAGTGTCTGTTTAGTTCCTCTGCCCACTTTTTAATTGAATTGCTTATTTTTTTGTTGGTAAGTCGTATTAGTTCTTCATATATTTTAGATATTAGACCCTTATCAGATGCATTGTTTGCAAATATTTTCTCCCATTCAGGTGGCTGTCTCTTTTGCTTTGTTGATGGTTTCTTTTGCTGTGCAGAAGCTTTTGAGTTTGATATAGTCCCATTCATCTATTTTTGCTTAGAAACTTCTTTTTTGTACTTCAACAAGGGCATAAGCTTTGACTCTTTAAAAACATGTGGACATACTGATTCCTGGTGGCTCTGGCCCTTCCCGCCTGTGATTAGGAATGGGCCGAGGCAGGAGCATGCCTGGAGGTAGAGGAGGAAGGAGGACAGGGTTGTTTGTGGTTGTGGCTGGTGTCAGAGGGGATGCAGTGGGGAAGGGTCCTGGCTCTGTAGTGGCCAGAGTGGTGTGACGTGTGTGGTCAGCAGAATCACGCATGCTCTGGTCCAGGAGGACAGTAAGGGGCTATGGACCTCTCTCAAGTCATCACAGAGGAGCTCACAGTCCAGGGGAGGAGGGAAAAGGAGGCGGGAACAGGGCTGTCCCAGGGGACGGACTGAGGCTGCTGGCTGGGCCTTAGCCACTTGACAAGGCACCCGCCCAGCGGAACGTTTTCAGTGGCTGTCGGGAGGGAACAGCAGGCCAGGCAGAGAGAATGGCAAGCCTGAGCCTCGCTCCTGTCCCCTCGGCATTGGTGAGCACTCCCACACAGCCCCTCATGGACCCCCCGCAGTAGGCCTTGGTGGTGGGTATTAATTGTCATTTTGTAGTTGAGGAAACTCACGGTAGGTAAGGATCTTGTCAAAGGATTGAGCACTTAATAAAGAGCAAAGTGAGAGATTCCAGAGCTCAGTGAGCCCAATTACAGGTGCATGCTTTTGTGCAATATACTGAGCTGCCTCTCCTCACGTGAGCTGGCTGGGGTGTCCTGTGCTCTGGGACCCTGTGCGTTCCTGCCACCAGTGCCCATGAGAGTGGTCTTCAACACCTGTGAAAACAGCTTAGTCCATTTTGGTCCTGAGGTCTGTTATAGGACATTTGAATCACTGAAAAGTCTGTGTTACATTTGGAGCATTTATGCCAAGTGGTATATAATTTTTCAGGATTTCCTATCAAGAAATATCTGAATTAAATGAATAAGAGATATTAGAGGACATACAGTGTATTGTAGGAGAGGATATCAGAGCATCAACTAGATTTCCAAGTTTATGTGCCCGTGGGCAAGTGGGAGGCCTTTGAGCTTCAGTTTTCTAAGGTTTAAAATGAGAATTTTGTGTCCTGCAAATTCCTAAGGTCTGTTTTAGCCTGAATGTGATCATTCTGTTCTGCTGGAATTAAGTAGCTTTGGCGAATCGTCAAGATTGTATGCACAATACCTGTGCGGGCATGACTCAGGAAACGTGATCTCAGTTTCACAGAGGACCCCTGGGTGGGTGTCCCCCATCATAGAAATAAACTTCCCTAATAGGAAATCAATGCCTTTGTTTTATTTCGATTATTCATTAGAACAGACTTCATACTGTTCGAATCTAACGGGACATTGCTCGATGCCTTTTAAGTAGGTTTTTGATGACATAACAATAAGAGAGTTAGCAAATGATGTTTGAACATGTCTGCCCGCACTGATACTCAGATTTGTGCCAGCCACCCTGCTGCCATATGGCCTGACCAAACGGATCGGCTGGACGAGGCAGATTGGGGGCTGGCACCAAGAGTACCCCTGGCACGTTCCTCTCGGCGGGGCAGGGCAGGCTGGCTGAGGCTCAGATCCGAACATCTGTCGGAGGGCCCTGGTTCTCTTGGTGCAGCTGTGTCCCCTCTTTGCTCAGCCCCCAAGGTGATCAGTCCCCCGGCATCAGGGCGGGGACACGGCGCACCCTGGGGTGGCAGGCTTTGTGTCCCCTGGCTTGGTGGTCACATGCCGCCTCCTTGTGCCAATCACAAGAGTGGAGGATGCTAACCATGTCAGTTTGTGATACCCGGCAGCTCTGAGGAGCGTTTCACTGGGAGAGGGAATGCCCGTTAAGTAAGACGGCATCCCAGCCTCCGTCAGCCTGTCACTCCGTGGTGGCCTCCTTGCCGCCTCTTTCTCAGCTGATTTAGGAGTGATTCTGCAGGCTGTAGGCAGTTTCTAGCCGATATAGGCCATTCGGACATCAGAACACATTCATTTAAGGGGGAAACATGCAAAATAGACCCCAGAGGCCTTTACATTGTGACTGAGTTTCTGCCTCTCGTGCACTTGGCCTGACTGTGGTCGTTGCTTAGAGGAGGCTCTATGCCTGGTCCCTACTCCTCCTTCTACGACTCTGTATAATTGACGTGGAAACCCAGCCACTGTTTCTAGAACCAGGTTTCTGTAACTAAGAAAGAGAAAGCACGTGGTCCTCCCCTCCAGACTCAGCAGATGGGTCACGGTATGGGATGGCCCCTCGGTATGGGGGTACCACTCACACATCTGTTAGCTCAGGTATGGGGGTGCAGCAGCCTGTGAGAGAAAAGATGGAGAATTTGGGGGTCAGGCCCACTTAGCCTGAAATCTGGCCTCGACCACTTCCTCACTGTGTCGTCTTGGCTCGATGAGTCCACTGCTTTGAACCTCACCTTTCGCACTTGCGTTGTGGGATTAATGACTCCTTTGCAGGACGTTTGCGTGGAGTTGGTGGGACGTGCGTCACTTCCCCGGAAGTGGTAGGCACCCAGTGAGGCACGCCGGGTAGGAGCAGCTCCGTGTCCATTTGCCTCAATTGTGCCCTTTTCTAAAAACAGTGACTGTAACTGCCTTTCAGGGTGAAGGACAGGTGAAGCAGCTACATCATTATGGCAACCTGAGCTGTAGAACACTGAATCTAGGACTTTTACAATTATTTCCCCCTCTGAGCACCACCACATCTCAGTGTATGAAAAGAAAAAAAACCGGCTTACTCTTTGCAACACCTTCTCATTGCAGAGTGACTTGTTTGGCCTCCTACTTTTCACTGACAGTCGACTCTCCGTTATCCGGCACCCATGCCGGATAAATGTTGAATTATTTCTTTGATTTATTTTTTTTGCTGGTTGCTTGAGAGTGCCGGTCGCTTTAGTTCGGTTAACAGAGACTCTAGAGTATTATAAGATTATAGCCAGTATCTCAGGGGATCATGAGGCATACGGATAACTGCTAACAAGGACTGGCCCCCAGATGAGTGAGAATGCATTTCTTCACCAGCACTCTCTAGCTACGGAAGGACTTTGGAATAAGCCACCGGTCTGGAGTGTCTGCTCTGAGGCAGATCTCTGGAGCAGTGAGTGGGGTTTCTCTTGTGACCCTTGAAGATGGGCCTCCATAGCATATGTGTGACCCTTCTGCTCAGTGGCCTAACACTGTCCCCAGTGGGAGGAGCAGGTGCCGTGGAACTAAAGGCTTTGAGTTGCAGCTCTGCTTTTTACCTGTTTGTTTGTTTGTTTTTTATGGAAATGGCTGTATCTGTTCTGCAGGGCATTGTCTATGAGGCACTTACTATGTCAGGGGTAATAGCAGTGACAGAACTACATGGAAAAGATAAGTGGTAATAGTAAGTAATGACTCCATCAGTACTCGTGGGACTAGCCAGGGGAAGCGTGAGGGGGAGACAACGACCCCCCCACTCCTACTCGGAGACTCACTCGGTGACTCACATACCGGGTAACCGGGGGGATAGTCCCCCAGGCCCTCACCTCCACATGCCTCCTGTGGAGGCTGGGTCCCCCACGCTAAGGACCAGGGAGTTCATAGATGTGAATGGGCTTCAAAAACTAAGGCACTCTGCACACGTAGGCTGTGTGCCCGTGGTTTCCCTGTCTGTACTATTTGCCCGAGAACGTGGAGTTTACTTTTTAGCCCTCCGAAGCGATGGCTCATTTTACACGCACGTAAGCTGTGCTGTCCGGCAGCTGCGACGTGTACTCACGTCCCAGAAAACCACGGTCAGAAAAATAAATGCTGGCCAGAATTCCGTAATAAAACTTTATTTACTGTTTGTTTCAACTACAAGTTCATTTGTCAAGACAAGTTTTCTCTGTCAGTACCCGCGCACGTGTTAATAGATCATTTTTGCGTGTCTCCTACCTCACAATTTGAGCAAATTTGTGTCTTTTTCCTTTTATTCCCCAGTCTGGTTTCTGTGCCTTTTACCACACAAATGCAGATTTGCCCCCGACAACAACCCTATTCTGTTACAGCCTGGTGCGTCATCGTGTCTGGAGCTCAGAAAATGCCTCTAACTGTGGTATTAAAGCTCTGAGACCCAGATGACCAAGCTTGTTTTCATTGTCATCTTCCCTCTTGAGTAACTTTTAAGTCAGGCTTTGAAGGATGAACTCATTAGCAAAACACTTAGAATAATCTAAACTAATAGATAGTAGCTTGGTGCCAGTTTGGTTTTGGGTGGATCATTCACACATTTCACATCTTCCTGTTGTGTGTCCCCTTATGCCAAAACTGCAGTAGAAAGATGAAAAAATTATTCAGCTATTTTTTCTTGTCACACGTGACAGCCAGGATGCCTTCAAAATATATAAAATAATATTGTATAATAGTATGATATGATATAATACAATATAAAGAGATGGTTGCTTTGGCATCATCTCGGTTTTGCCAACTACGGAGGCATAAAGAGCAAATCAAAATTGCTAAATACAGTTTTTCAATTGCTGAAGCGTATCATTAGGCCACTGATGGGAACTAATTGCCCCAGAGTTCCAAATGTTTAGCCTAATTTCTGGTTGTACCTCTGGCAGCTGTGAAAGGCATATTAAAAATGTCAGCCCCAGTCAATGATCATTTGAACAAGACATGTAAGGTAGTTTAAGCATGATGGTTTAAAGAGCCCATCTCTGTTTATCAGATGTGTGTCTCAGTAACGTCACTTGATGTAATTACTTAAACTCGTCCAACTGGTTGGATTTTATGGCTACATAGTGTGCTCTTACAGACTCCTTCCATGCTATTATAGTTATTATTGTGTTTTTCAGCTTTTATATCATTTGTAATTTAAGAAAACAAGCAGATACCAAAAAATAACACACTTAGATCAGTAAAAGATGTGGAAATTTGTATTTCCGGAATTTTATGCCCTTATAACTTGATCACATCATCACTTTAAGAAAATTTTAAGTGACTTCAGATGCTAATGGATATTCGGAGAAGTCCATGAGAGTTCAGCTGGCTCTAAGCTCCAAGCTGAACTAGGATCGTAGGCAGCCCAAGTGTCGGGAGTTTGTGAGCTGAACCGTTGCCACTGACTGACGTGGTTCTCCCTGCTCGTGCTCTGCAGGGAGCTGTGGAGGTGGGCCTGCACGAGCCCCTTAATGTGCAGGGCTGCCCTCACCCATTGAAGTCCTCTTCCTCCGTGGAGGAACCGAGGCCCCACATGGTTAGGTGACAACGTGGAATCGCGTTGGGAGCCTGGGTGTATTGACCTCTGGGACAGGGCTACCCCCGAATTGTTCCAGCACGAGGAGAGAACCGAGCCCCGCACACCTGGTTCTTCCCGCCCTCCTGGAAGAAGACGTGACAGTGTAGAGCACAAAAAGTCATCCAACACTGAAACATTTGCTGTTGTGTTGCCATCACCTCTTCTTTAGGAATTATCTTGGGGAACAAAAAACAAAAAACAAGCAAACTAGGAAAATTAATTCCCTTGCCCAGTGATGACCAGTTATTGTTCCTTTTGTCAACAGGCAGGATGATGAATGAAGTTCTGGCAGCTTCCTGCGTCCCAGGCCTTGTAGAAATAAGGGCGACGTGCTTCCGAGCTGTAATGTGCACCCCGTCGGAGCCTGTGAGGCCGCGCTCCAGGGAGCCCCCCGTTACCGCCCGCGGAGGGGCTGTGCTCTCAGGCGTGGTTTCTGACGGAGCCCAGAGTTTGCATATTACCTGGTGGAGCAGGTTTAATTTTATAAATTTGAAACACGAACTCTATGAGTTTCTAGTTCATATTTGTTCTTTTTGAAGATCCACTCAGAAGGACGGTGTTGCGTCTGTAAGACACGCATCCCGCTGGGCCAGACTTGACTGGGACGGGAATGGCCGCACCCGCAGCTCCGTCCGGGGCCAGTGATGGGAATGACAGCTTGTGAGGCACGCTCAGGGGAGGAGCCACGCCGCGGTGGGACTGCAGGGTCCCTGGAAGCACGGCCTCAGCGACCCAGGCTTTTTTCTTGAACATGACATGCGTGGCCTGTCGTTCCCGACTGGTGGCTTCATTCCATTAGGACGCGTCTTCTCCTTGGAAAAGTCTTAAGTTTTCACTGAAGAAGAAAATGCAGCTTTGAGAAAATCCAGGGTTCGATACAATCTTCCAGGTGTTTCCTTGCAGCTTTCCTGTCCAACTATTGGGAACAGCCGGTGCCCAGGTGGTAGAGGAGAAGCCTGCTGGGAAAGGAGCAAGCGACAGCGCACGGACAGCTCACGTTGTCTTGCAAACATACTTTATAAGTACGTTTCTTGTTAGCTTCTCATTCAGGCAGAGGTTGTAAAGGTTTGCTCTGAGTATCCAGACCAGGACTTAGTCTGGAAATTATCAGTGTTCGCGATACCTTCAGGGAAAAGAAAATAGAAAAACTCAAGTACGAGCACCTCTTTACATGTAAAAGAATATTTTTATCATTCTTTTATTTCCTTTGACTCTGTCACAAATTAAAGTGTTTGGAATGCTGTCGCCTGTGGTCTCTTGAAAGCTAATTAGTGAGAGCCTAAAACTTTTATAGTATGCTGTCACTTTGGACATTCGTAATAAAAATTGAAACTCATTTCGGTTATTAGTCGTTTTTCTTCCTTTGTAGCTTCTTACATCTCTTGTGGTTCATCTGTGTCTCGCTGCCAAGCAATCTGTATCTCCATGTATCTGGACACAGAGATGCAGACATAGTGCAGGCTCTTCACAGTCTGTTGCATTGAGTCACTGTCAGTTTCTGTACTTGGACAACCACTCTTTGTTATTTGGTGAATGCCAGGCTCGTCCTGATTATGCATTCTACAACACGGATTAAAGATAATTCTTGAAGATTGTACCTTACCCTTCTTCAGTTTCTGGTTATACTATATTTTCTGTTAAACTGCTGCTGCTCTACTGAGTTTTGATTGTTATATACTTGCTATTAAATAAGTAGGAAACTGGAGAAGGCTCTGGGTGATGGAGCCATGGCCGTAGGCTCTGCAGTAGCATCCTTTTTTGTTTGACTATCTGCCCAGTGTGATGGAGTGAGTATACTTTTATGTATTCCACAATATTGTAGTAAGAAACTTTAAAACCCCAACAAAATCCAAACTCATGGGCCTGTATAGCAAACTTACACATTGCTTGACACTTTTACTAAATTTGTTACAGAAATAAGAAAAGATCCCTTTTCTTTATTTGTAACTAACCCTGCAGTTGGCACAGATATCACTCCTGTAGCTCCCACCGGCCCCACCCCAAAGAACAGGACCAGCATGGACTAGGGAATCAATGTGGATGTGCCAGTGCATACGCGAGGGCCGTCCAGAAAGTATCCAGCCCTCTGATGTGAAAAATAGAAGCGTTTATGGCTGGATATTTTCTGGACGGCCCTCGTATGAACAAATGATTCTGGAATCTTAAATTAGGGAAAAAACCCCAAAACAAATGGGAGGTTCTTGGCTTCTTTTCTGTGGATGCGCTGGGAGGAGCGAGTGTAGAATAGCAAACAGTTAATAGGCTCGTGCTTGGAACTGAGCATGTGCAGTCCGGGCACTCAGCCGGGCGTGCATCTGAAACCATCAGGTGTGCAGCCGAACCCCATCTGTTAGGAGAGAAAGCTTCTCGAAGCCCCCCAGGCACCCCACTGAGGGCACGGAGGGATGCTTTCGTTCCCGGATGAACTCTTCGTGCCCGAGCATCTGGACAGGCCCTCTCCGGGAAGCGGCGTGACTATTTCACAGGCCCCGCTCCGTCTCGGCCCTCAGTCTGCGGCATGGCAGAACTTCCCAAAGTCATCCGTCTCTAGGGACTTAGAACATGTCGAGCTGGTTTGAAAAGCAGTATCAGGTGACTTTGACAGAGTGAAGCTATTTTGGTATTAGCGCAATTCGAATCCTTGATGTGGGCGGTTTGGTTTGATAGCTACACACAAGCCTCTCATGTGAGCTCTAACCCTGAGACCGCATTCAAAGGGGATGGGTGCTCTTACGCAGTCTCTTCGGGGTTGATAAATTCTGCAGAGAGGAAAGAACAAGCCCGTTTCGGACGGGTCTCCGCGTACGAATTGCACGGGGAGGATTACTGTTATCCAAGGCAATGGGCGTTTGCAGTGATGTAAGGACCCAAGCAGTTAAGAATGTGGTCGAGTTGGGTGCTCAGAAGAAAGCCTCTTTCTGCATTATTAGTGGTTTCTCTGTCTGCTGTGTCCCCTTTGTGGAAATCGGGGGCGTTCCACACTGTCACGGCCGGCGTCGCGTCGCATCGTTTTTCTGGCTGAGCCCTCGCAGGACGGCCTGCAGCCTAGGAGGGCAGGCGGCTGGCGCGGCGTCTGCTGGGTTGCATTCATCGTTTTCTACTCGGAGATGCCAACTGCACCTTTCTGTGTCTGTGAGAAACGTTGTGTTTACTCAGTTCTTCTGAGGCACACACCTCTTTCCCGAACATTTCTAAAAGCATCCACCCGTGGGCTACAAGGAAATAAAACAAAGCTCGTTTTCACTCATTCTTGGGTTATTGCAAACATAAGCTTTTTAATCCAAAAATATACGAATAGATCAAATGGCTATTATTATAGACAGCTTAGGAAAGAAACTTCTAAACTAGGAAAACGTATATTTTATCTAAGCGTTTTTTATGTGCTAGCTCAAGTACTGTACTCCAGTATACAGAGGGTGCCACAGTATCCACATTTTAAGAAAGCAAAAAAACTGTATTAAAATTGTAATAATATATAACGATAACAAAGGATGAATACAAGCTACGGTTTTTACTTCTGCAATGACAAGAGGTGCTCGAAGTCCAGACACCTCTGATGACGGCGAACTGCTGCTTGAGCAATGCTGACCGGTGTCCACTTGTGTCACTGTGCGTGCCGTTTCAGTTTCTTCCCAAAGCACGGCCCGTGTAGCCCGTTTCCTATGGTACACCACATCCTTTAGGGTCCCCCGTAGGTACAGGTCACAGTTGTTAAGTCAGGAGAATGTTCTCGAATTTCAAATACCACTACAGACGGTCTTGAGCTCCTCGAATGTCAGCCACGCTTCCGCCATTTTCTTTGACTGTCCTGCCTGTCGCACGGTGACCCTAGCATTCATTTGATCAGTGCCACCTTTTGAGTGAACGTCATACCACACTTGCTACTGTAATTCAATTCAACTTCGAAAAGTAGTATTAATACATAGGTAACATCTCTTAAAATGTGTGTGTGTGTGTGTGTGTGTGTGTGTGTGTGTGTGTGTGTATATAAATATATATATAAAATGTTTTTGGCACCCTGGTATCTTTTTAAAAGATACCATTCGTAGTATTGATACAAATTCTAAAGTCCACCAAAGCGTCCATAGTCCCGGAAATAAGTGTGGCTTTCAGAGGGCTGAGACATCAGCTCGTGCAGAAAGGGAAGAACCTGAGCACGCCTGAATGGTCGTGGGTAAGGATAAGACCTTTCCTGAGTAGAGGCAATTGCTTTTCAAAACACTTTTATGAAAATGGAGCCACATTCTTACTGTATATCATGAAGGGTGCTTCGTGGAGAGCTGCGTTAATATTTTTAAATCCACCCCTGCCCCACCCCCCGCCAATGTCAAGCAAGCTGAGTAAGACCCACAGCAAACAGGCATCCGTGGGGCACCTCCTTGTGACATCGTGCCCATCTGTATTACAGACAGGAAAGGGAGAAAAGCTAATGAGGCAAAGGAAGTGGTTTTTGCCAGGAATGCCCACGTCATCAGGAGATTTATTCTGACTGTGCAGATGTAAGCATGCGCCCGTGCACTCAGTGGGACTGGTGGCTGTCGCAGACCACGTAGGTCACAGATAAGCGAAACTTCCCAAGACGAGGCCAGGCTGGGGGCTGTCAGGAGGCCACAGGGAAGGATGGGCTGGCCTGGGGTCCTGCAGCTAGAGCCGGGGAGCTGCCTCCCACCCCCTGACTGTGATCAACCAGCCTCAGAGGTCTCAGCCCTCACCTCTGCAATGTTCCACTCACTAAAATTCCACTTACGGTCCAGCTACATGCCTGGCCGCAACTGAAGCCCCATCTCCTTCCCCCCAAGTCTGGCTTTTTATTAGACTGTTGTACATTTGTCTTCAAATGCCAATACTCTTTTGTGCAACACGACTTATGTAGGGCTTCCTAAATGCCTGGCACCGCGTTGAGATGAGAGGTGGCGCAGTGAATTAAAATGATGCCTGTGCACAATGTTAGCATCTGTAGATTAAAAAGGAATCAGGTGTGTTGTGTATTAAACAGAAACTCAACACAAAAGAGGCTCGTGGAGGCGAGATATAAACCATTTGTTTCCCTAAAAATGACTAGTTTTTTATTAACAACTTTCCAGTATAGAAAGAAAGGAAACCATTCTTACAGAGTTTGGTTTTTTGTCTTGTTTTGTTTTTGTTTTCTGTTTATTGTTATTGTTGTTTCTCTTTTCTATTCAGTAACAAGTTTATTGTTTATTTGGTTTGGAGCATCTTGGGATTATATTTACCTATATTAGTGAACCATTCCTATTCAAAAGTGTAATATTTTTGAGGACTTAGTGGGACGTCAGTGGCTGAGCAGCGAAGTCCCCTGGAGCACGTTTTCAGAAATACCTTCTGTTGGACATTCCTGGTAGTGGACCCTAACAAGGACCCGTTTTTTTCTAAACCTCCAAACTTTAGCATGGAAACAAGTACCACTGTGAGTGCTGCCATTAAGGTCAACATGAGATGTGACGAGTTTCAGCTGCATGTGGGTGCGAGGGGGAAATGCCAAGCTGTTCTTGAGCACACACAGTGAACGGATTTACAGCCTTTGGAAAATTATAAATAGAGCACGAGAAGCCATTTCTACAGCCTGACCACTGAACCCAGAGTTTGCAAGATCTCTCTCATTTAAGAAAAAAAGTGTATTTAATGGAATAAGAATAGACTGTAACTTGTGAGTGGGCAGAATACACAGACAGTTACTCTTAGCCTACGTTTTTTCTGAAGCAAGTGTGATTTTCCGGGGGCCGCCCTAGAAGTTCACAAACAACAGGGCTGAGTTTTCCCAGAGCCCTGTCACAGGCGACAGATGCATAGAGGCGGGGCTGACGCCATGGTTTTGGTCCAGTTACAGTGTGCTCAGAAATATATGACTCCTACGTGTTATACAACAGAGGAAAAGAAAACCAGCAGAAAACTAGTGAAACAGGGATTTCATTTCCCATTAACTCCTATCCATCTGAGGCAGAAGGCTATATCGGATCTAAGGATAGGAATTCACCTAACTAGGGTGTGAGACATGTGATAAATAGGTTTGCTTTGGAAATGCAAGCATTTTCACACAACGATAAACACTATAGACCCATGCAGGTCAGACATGTCACCTAAAATAAAGCAAACTATTGACTGGTAAGTAAAAGCATGACCATTCCCAAATCATTTGCTAACTATCCTCTCTAGGACTTCAGCCAAGGTATAAGCAGGGACGTTCTATTCAACTAAAATTCTACTTACAGCCCAACTAAAAGCAGTAATGCGTAAGTGGACCATCACAATTTTCAAATTGAGGTTCCACGAGATGACATCACAATGAACTTATTTCTTAGCAGAGTAGGGAATTGAGGCTTTTGCACCTCCAGTTTTTGAAGACTTTGAATGTACTTGAACGTGCCAGCACAAGCGTTCTGCTTACTATCCTATAACCTACCAAGCCTTCGTTGCTGCACCAGGCCACCAGAGGGCAGCCCGGGCCACCAGAGGGCGGACCCGGCCGCCGGGAGGCCGAGGGCGGCGCCGGCCTGAGCCTGGTGCGTGAGGATCCGGCTTCTCACCTGCAGACGTGAATTCGGCAGTCGCTCTCCCGCGAGCTGAGCGAAAAGGAACTCCCCCGAGGAGAAGAGCCGAGAACTGGCGTTCCCCTAGGCTGTCTGGTTGCTTCCCTCACACCACGTTGCGTCCATTGCCCGCCGGGCGCGCAGGCCCCGGCCTTCAGGGGTGCCTCGCAGCCCCTCCTCGCTCGGCCCTCAGTGTGCTGTTCTGCGTGTTCCTTGCTCTTGACTTGCACTTGGGTTCTTTGGTAAATGTTCACTGCTGACGATGCTGCCAGGCTCCAACTGTGGTTCCCAAACTGGTCCGCACACCCGAGTCACCTGGGAAGCCTCAGCAGCAGGCCGATGCCTGCGTCCCCTCCCCAGAGACTGTGATTTCTAGGGCGTGCCCTGGCTGTTGGGGGTTCTCAAGGATCCCAGTGGGCAGACAGGTTTGGGGACCGCTGGGCTCGAGGGGAGAAGGGAAAGGTCTGAGTGCCGTACGTTGTGGAATTCGGGGCACGCCGTTTAACCTCGCGGGGCCCCGGGCGCTGTGGGGACACTCCTGCCGGCAGCTGACGTCACGTGTTAGTGATAGCGCGTGGAATGCGTTTGGCACGGGCAATGGCGGGCGCCGTTATTTCCCTGCGGGGTAAAGCAAAGCTTAAGCCGCTGCAAAGACGAGGAAACACACCTCAGATGATTAAGTGATGTGAGCTCCACGAACGTGCAAACACGCCGGGGGACAGCCAGGCCCACTGCCGTGTGGGGTGCCTTTCTGCTTTTTCCCGGACAATTGAAGTGTCCCTCTGGTGCGAGAGACTGATGGAACCTTATACTCAGAGATAAGGCTGTTGTGTCGTCGTTTTCCCAGGACGGGGTGCGTCTGCCCCGGGCTTTGTGAACGGGATCTGCTTGGCAGATCAATCCGAGGGAAACCGGGAAGTGGATGCTATTGAAAAGGCCAGCTTGACGCCATGAGTTCGGTGGGCACATTTGCCGCGGGCACCTCACCACAGCCCCGGGCACGTCCCCAAGGACCGATGTGACGGGAGCGGGCTGGGACTGCCATGGGCTCCCCACACCTCGCCCGTCTCCATCGCGATCCGAGACGCTAACACCGGATGGTAGTTTTAATCTAACGAGTTACTCTTCTGCTCCTCCAGCCTTTTAATCTGCTGTTTTGCATTCACCTCAGATAAACAGCAATCGACTTCGTTGAAAGGAAGAGCCACCAGCCCGTTGGGGTGAAGGTGGTCCCTGCAGGCAGACGTGGGGAGGATGGAAAGCCCACTGGAGCCCCGGGGAGGAGGTCTTTGTGGAGGGGTGCGGAGGGAGGTTAGTGGTGTGACTTCCCCCGGTGACAGAATCGCAGGAGGATGGAGTGTCAGAGCTCAAGGACCCCGAACAATCACCTGAGCCCCAGGGCTCTTCAGTCTGAACAGGGATTTCATTATAGGTGACACCTTAGGCGGGTTGAAATGTTTCTTTGATGAGGGCCAGAGCTTGGGACGCCCCTAGCACTGAAGGACCAACGTTATGAGTAAGGACACAGCACCAAAGGAAGCGGTTCACAGTCGCACAGGCGGCAAGGACCGCAGTGGGAATAGAACTCGGGCGGCCACGCTCTTCTCTAACCGCCACTCGCCCAGCTTTGCAGCAAGTCCTAAGCACCAGCCGCGGGTGGAGGCTGTTGAGTGACCTCTCCCTGTGTCACAGCCCAGGTCGGGCGGTGCTGACGTGATACGGAAGGAGGTATCCATTTTCCTCCAAGGACGCATGTCTCCTGATGGCACTAGGAGAAGGTGGAGCACCAGGCCGACGGAAGTTCTCATCGTTGTAGCCTGCAGAGAAGCAGCCACCGGGCCCAGCGTCCTCGCAGGAGTCTGGGCAGGCCTAAAGGGCTCAGGCCACCGGCTGTGGAAAGCAGGCATCCACGTCAGCTCGGGCTGCCGTGACAGTACCCCAGGCGGGCGGCGGGCGGCCGGGACGCCAGGGACCAGGCACTGGGGATGGCCGTGTTCTCGCAGGGCCCTGCCGTGGGGGCAGGGAGCAAGTGGCGCCCTGGGGTTTCTGTTACAAGGGCTCTGATCTCCTGGGTGGGGGCTCTGCCCTCATGACCTCAGCACCTCCCGAAGGCCTCCAGAGGGCATCACAGTGAGGAGAAGGCCATGCTTAACGTCAGAATTTCGGGCTTGGGGGCATGGGCCACAATCCCTGCCTGTAGCAGTAGGCACAGGCCCGAAGCAAGGAGGATGGTTTGCATTTGCTTTTTCTTTCTTTGATGTAGTTTAGTTTTCACGTGGACTCATTGGCCAAGCAGAGGTTGGGCAGGACGAAGGAATTTGACATCTCTCCGTGGGAATGTCTTAAACAGGGGACACCAACACGGCCACCTTGACTATTAGGGGGGAAATGTGACCACACAGGGCTCCCTTGTGGTCTGAGCTATAGGCGGAAGGGATCTGTGGGATCCCCTAAGAGCTCCTACGGGAAAGGCTGTGGGGGCACCCCCACACTCCCCAGGAGAGGGTACAACCTAGTGGTTAGCAGTCCAGGCTGCGAATTTAGAATTTCAGCTCCATCCTCTTCCCGTCAGTAACATGGACACAACCGTGTCTACTTGGCGGGACCGCTTTGAGGACGAAACGAGAAAATGATTCTAATTCTGAGTCGAACAGATCCCACCTGTTCATTGCATTGACTCTTCTGCATTGTGAAGTCATGTTGTCGCTTCATATTGTGCAACCTTCATGTTGTTAAGCGCACTAGGACGTAACCGGGCCTGAGCATTCGCGGTCGAAGTCTGCGACATGAAGACCTGGAACAATGGCCCTGGGGTGGCCTTCCCAGTCAGCGGCTGTGTCCTAGGACTGACCTCCAACCTTTCTTTCTCTCTTTGTTTTTTAATCCCCCAAGTGAGAAAAGAATACATTCTTGTTACAAATGGTTCTACCAGGCACAGCAGCTCCTGGGGTGGGTGATTAGCTCACATTTTCCTGAAACAGTTCCTAACCAGCTTTCCAGGTAGATTCCTCTGGCCGAGCCCTGTGTGTGGGCAAACCTAGAAAGTGCCTCCCTGTGTATTCGTTTGTTCACGTGCCTACTGACCTAGCCTGGTGCCATGGTTTTCTTGTGACAGGTGTCTGACGAGTTCCGCACTGAAGGGAATGGTACTTCGACAGGAGCGTTTCCTCCTTCAGGTAGTTTCGCAGCTGCTCCAGCAGTGTTGGGCGCAAGAGGCCGATTTGGCAGGAAAGGAAGACCCAAGTCCCATGTGGGGACATGGAAGGAAGGAGAGGGGACAGTTTCCTCATGGAGGCAGAGAATTCGGTGATACTGTTGCTGGGGACCAAGGCTTGGCCGACCCCAGTGAGGGTAGGCCCGGCGCTAGCACAGCCCACGACTTTGTGGAAGTGACAGGAGGTTCGCAGCACGGTGGGAGCAGACCAGCGGGCTTTCAGCGCCCGCTCGCCCCCTCACAGGTCCCCGTGCGCAGCGTGCAGCTTGCACAACCGTGCGCAGCCGCCCAAGAACAGACCCGGACGGAGTTCAGCCATTGCACCCCCGCCGGGAAGAACAGGGGTAATACCGAGAAGCCAGGATCCTGCCCACTTGTGCCCAGGTTTGGGAGGCACGCGGAGATGGAGAAGACGGTGCTCGGGAGGTGCACAGGTCAGGGAAAGTCCTTTTCGAAACTTGGAGACCGTCTCCTTGCAGCTTGCCCAGGATGGACGATTCCAGCCTCTCCACCTGCTCTTTCCCCTCCCTGCCGGCGGCTTTCTCAAATCCCCAGCTGTTTTATGGAGCTGTTTGTGTCAGTGGTCTTCTCTGCCACTTGGACAGTCCTGTGAGGCAGGTAATAGAGGTAACCCACCCTCTAGGGTGACGCAGCCACTTGTGAGGTACAAGCGACATGCTGTGTGCACAGCACAGACCCGGACCCGGACCCGGAGAGCCTTCAGTCTTCCGCAGCCGCGGTTGGGTCAGGCGGGCAGCACCCGGGCCACGGGGACACTGCCTTAGTCAGAGCCTGATGCTTAGTCCCAGGTGTGCCACTCACGTCCCTTGGGGCCTCGGGGTCTGTGTGGCTCACGTAAACGCAAGGGGCCTGAGAGTGCCAGGTTGGCTTCGACCCGGGATTCCAGCCTCATGAAACGTCCTGCTCAGTTATAGACCAAGTGACTGATCATTTTGACAGTTTCTTGAAAAAGGACAAGATCGAAAGTGACTTGGTGATGTTTCATTGAACACGGAATGTTCCACTAAGCATATTCGTCGTGCCCCACCCTCAGCCCCGCCGCAGAGCCGTTACCACGTGCTCGCTGTATCGTACTCGTTCTAGAAGCTTCTATTCAGTTCCCACTAAGCAACAGTTCTCAGCCTGTGGGTCACGGCCCCTTTGGGGGTCGAACGACCCTGTCACAGGGGTCGCCTAAGACCATCGGAAAACACGTATCAGATATGTACATGACGGTTCATAACAGCAGCACCATGACAGGTATGAAGCAGCAACGACAATTATGTTCTGGGGGTCCCCACGGCGTGAGGAGCTGTGCTACAGGGTCACGGCGTCGGGAAGGTAGAGACCCCCTGCTCTAAGTGGAAGAACCCTGCTCGCCCTGTAAGGGATCCAGGCCGAATGAGGCACGGCAGCCTTACCCCGACACGGCCGCGAGGGCCAACACGGACGCCGCCAAGGCCAGGTGAAATCGGAGCCTTACCGGAGGGACTGGAGTGCGCGCCCCAAGGCGGAGAGGGACGGAGCCGGATTCGCGAAGAGCTGGCGTTTAAGCTGAGCTTGGACTGGGGGTGGGGGTGGGGTGGGCCCAAGCTAAGGAAAGGAGACCCCAGGGCAAAAGCAGGGAGACGACTGGGAATGTGCAGAGCAGGGAGCAGCTCGGGGGGAGTGGGTGCGTCTGTGCACGGGGCGGGCGGGGGGCGGGCCAGGAGGTCGGGGTCTGAGCACGGAGGGCTGCAGCCGAGGCCTCGGCACCCCCCGCCTCCTGTTGTCTGAGCCTGCAGGTCAGCGTTGGATGTATTTTAAGGTGTCCACAAATGTATCCATTCACTTAATAGATCATATCTAACATGGGCCAGGCACGGTCTAATAACAGAAATACAGCCAATCTATAAAACAGAGTTCTTGATTTCCGAGAGCTTGTAATTTAGTAGGAAGAGACAGATGATATCGATATCATGGGTGGTTATAGGCACTACAAAGAGGATGAGGCAGGGTAAGAGGCCGGGTGGGGGCACGTGGCTGATGTGTCATGTGTTGTGGTCAGGAAAGACCTCGCCAATGAGAGGACATTTGTTTGAGTGGAGCTCAGAAGGATGTAGGAAGTGAGCCGTGGTTGACAACTTAATAGAAAAATGAGTTCAGTCTTCTGTTTGACACGATCAGGTGGCTTTCAGTGGTTACTGTGTCAGCTTTCTTCCCCATCGCCCCAGGGACATCTTAAATACATCATCTGGAGTTCAAGCTTTGCAAGGAGGCTGTGGTGGCCTAAAGTAGCATCATAACAAAGAGTTACATGCATCTCCGGGAAGGCACTTGCTGTCCTGGGTGTTTTTCTGTGACTAAGTGGGTAGGAGTTCTGGCCACGCGTGGTTTCAAGTTCATCTCACCCAGTGGTTAGCTCTGTGACCAGGGACATGTGACTGAACCTCCTGGAGCCTTGCTTCACACCTCTAAGATGGAGACAAATAAGGTCGATACGTGTGAAGCTTGGTGCCTAGGACAAAAGACGTTTCCAGTAAATGGGCAGCAGTTGCGGCTGTCGGAGTCCAGGGAAGGAGGTGCCCACCGGATCGGTCACCCTGGTGGTGTCTGTGTCCTCAGTCATGTCTACGGCCTGTTCCCTTGAACAGACTGTGGTCCTCACCAGGACCAGGCAGGAATCTGGGCTCTGTACTCCACCCAGTGCCCTTGACACACAGTAAGGGCTCCATAAACCTCTGATGGACAAGTGGATGGCTGGGGACAGTTCAGCTGGGACAGGGCCACAGTGGAGAAAGGTTTCCAGTAGAGGGAAGGTGTCTCATCCAAGCCTCAGGAGATGCATGACCTTTCAGCGAATCTGCCTCTCTAAATTTTCTATCAGTGTTTGCAGTTGTTTCCATTTTTACAATAGAGTTGCCTTAAAAAGAAGTGAGAATCAAGGGCAATCAGTTTTCTAATAGTAATTCTGTAATTCTGGATCTCGGTGGTAAAACATGCGTGGAAGGTGGGCCCTAGTATATTTAACCGAAATGCTCCATGTGGCCACGCAGGGAGGCAAGTGACAAACTGCTGTTTGGAATCCACAGCCTCAGTCCCCCGTCCCTGCCATTGGCCTGGTTGTGAATATTTGGGGCGGAAGCACCAACACGCATCTCCCCTCTGAGGGTTTTAATCACTTCCACTCTCATACAGAGAGCTTTGAGAAGCGTAGATGAAGGTGGGCACGGGAGCTCAAGGTGACTTATTACGATTATCATTTTAAAAGCCCCTGGGCCCAACTCGGGCATCAGAGACGTAAGCGGACAGATGCCGCATGGTGGTACAGGACCCCAGCTTGAAGCAGGATGAGGCCCCTTCCTGATTGTACGACAACTCAGGTCCCACGAGTGCCCCCAGAGCATCAGTTCCCAAGCAGTGGCCTGCGTACCCCTGGGGGCACATACTGGGCCGTTCAGGGGTACACGAAAAATAATCAGGAATGGCTAAGAAACAAGTGAAGTTAAAAAAAATGCAACATGTTAGTTATGGAGCAATAAATGTTAAGTTTGAATCATTGTTACGGGAGATACTTGAAAATTAGCTCACGTCGGTCCTTGTGCCACTGTCTAGAACTTCCCCAAACATATAAGTGCATCTGTAGCCAGACTGTTGGATCAGGTTATTTATTGACTGAGTAAAAGTGAGTGCACTATCTCTAATTGTGATTCTTTTCAAGTAGTTTTTCAATGTAATATTTAAATATTTGATCATTATCAATATTTGACTGTTACGAATATCGTAAAACTAAATCTGTGGTTTGTACTTTGAGTGCAGTAATGTTTCTTTCCTAGCTTACTAGCTCATTTCCACTGTTTTACATGAAGACAGGCCCTGAACAACAGTGTCAGTGTTTAAAAAGAGCTGTTTTAAAAGCGAGCGGTACAATTTGTAGAGACGGGTATAAAAGAGGAACACACGTGGAGAAAGGTTGGGACTCCCCGCGCTGCGGGACAGCCTAGGGCATCCGAGTGCCGGGTTAGCGCCGTTGTCTGAGCGTCTTAGGATCGGCCCCACCAAGCAGTCGTCACGATCTGTGCGTTCCCGCCAGATTGATCACTGTCGTGTTACCAGGACGATGGCGAGACTGACTGACGGGGAGAGAAGGCTGCTTGTGTTGGGACCAGCCATCAGAACATTCATAGGAAAGGTAGCGCGAAGGCGGCGCTGTCTACCCTTCGGCCGCCCCGCGACGCGCTGCGGCTTTGCAGCGGAACCGCGCGGTCGGGGTGCCCGTCCAGCATGCCCCGGGCAGCAGCCTCTCCTCTCCCTGCGTGCCCGGCGGGCCTGGTGGCCTGTCGCGCCCTGAGGAAGGACGCAGCTTTCTGCAATCCTTGGGGAATGCCGAAAACCCAGTGTTGCGTCAACGCAAAAGAAAATACTGATTTATAATTCATATTCTCAAGTCTACTCATCCTAGTGTGCAGAGACGTGTCTGGATGATGGGAGCGGGAGGAGAGGCCGGCTGTAAACCGCCCTGAGGCACGGCCTTGGAATGAGGTCGGCGGGCCGCCTGGCCGGAGCCGGGCCACCTGGCCGGAGCTGGGCCCCCTGGCAGCAGCCAGGCCGCGTGGGACACCTGGCCGGACCTGGGCCACCTGGCTGCGGCCGGGCCGCGTGGGCCACCTGGCCGGAGCTGGGCAGCGTGGTCGTAGCCGGGCCGTGTGGCCAGAGCTGGGCCGCGGCATTTTCTTTCGGTTCACTGGGCCATCAGGCATTTGCGTCCTGGCAACTTTGGTTTAAGAAGTCCCTCCATCTGTGGAGAATCGGCGCGCTGCTGTGGGGAAGGTGGGTGCAGTTGCAATAGGACATACACACACACACGCAGAAACATGCTCCAACTTAATGATGTTGTTTGCGTGGAGCCAGGCTGCTGGAGAGGTCCCCAGGCCAAACCCGGCGCCCGGCCCTTCCTGTAAGTTTATCAACGCTTAAGGCCTGCTCATCAGGTTGGTGGGGACCGTGACTCAGTGAGAGCCCTGACCCTTCAGAGGGCCTGAATAAAAATCTAAATAACCTCAGCTGGTTTATAAAATGTTCCCACAGAATCAGAATGAAATTCTTTGTGTTAAAGGCCAGGTGGTTGGTCACTTTGAAACAGGCCCCCTGCCCCTGGCCCCACAGAAGAAAGCAGGGCGAATGCCCAGCTACAAGGGGTAGTCGGGCAAGTGCGGGTCACTGACCTCAGTAGGGCCAGCCTTTTAGAAGTAGATTCCAGGGTGGACGTCACCAGTATTGGGGCTTTTCTATGAAAGGGCACACCTCCCTCCCCTCCACCCCTCGCGCATGCCCAGCTCGTGACCCCCACACACGGGAGTGACGCTAATCTGTGGGGTGCTTTCTGTGCTCCAGGCACCACCCCAAGCACTTTAGATACATTTTCTCACTCGATCCTCCCGACAGGCCTGCGAGTATTCTTCCTCCCCCTTGGAATGTGCACACGCAGGGTACATGGTCCGGTGTCACAGCTTCGTTAAGTGGTGGGGCTGGAGCTGAGCCCACGACTGTGTACCTGCCTCCCCCCCCTTGCCTGCCCTCCAGGATCACCCAGACAGAGGCTGAGAGAGGGACGGGCACACACAGGGAGGTGTCAGGTTCCCTGCCCAGAGCCAGGGGAGGCCAGGAGCTGGGGGGAGGGGAGCAGGGCTTCCCTGTGCCCGACCAGTCTCGGCCCGCACAGGTCTCTGTGGTTTGGTACGGGAAGCGATGAACGAGTTGTTGGCACACACCGCCCAGCCCAGCGGATCGGTGCAAACCCTTTATCGGCCTGGGGCCTCCTACGGGAGGTCTGCAGCGGGTGCCCCGCGTCGGGCCGCCTGCAGGAGGACGTGTTGGTGGGAGTGTTGCACTAAAACCAGGCGGGGGGGCTAGAAAGCTGAGTGAGGTAGGTGGGGCGGAGTGAAGGAGCAGGACACGGTCTGAGTACCCCGCGCGCCATTCGTTCAGCCCGCAGCGAATATTGATTGAGGCCCTGGGACCCAGTCGTGAACAAGCACCCTTCCCTCATGGGACGTGCGTTCTGATGCGTGAGTGACAGGCACAGTCTGTGTGCTCTGAGACGGGGACCCACGAAGGAGTGGCTGAAATCTTAGTTATAGTAAGCGCAACGACAAAAGCGAGATCGGAAGGAGAGAATTGTGGGGGAGGTGACAGGGAATAGAAGGTGTTGCCAAGGAAAGACGCTCTAAGCAGGCGACATGCCAGCTGGGACTAATCTGTACGTATTCGGAGGTGTGATGGGCAGCCCCTGAGGAGTGGGACGTGGGAGAAGGTGACCACACTCGCCACGTGGCTTCGCTGCCCTGCGGAGAACAGACTGAAGGGGGCCGGGGGGCGGGCATGGACGTGGGGAGACCAGCTCCGAGGAGCGACGCGGCGACGAGGGCGGTGGGAAGCAGAGGAGAGGCTGCGCGCGTGTGGAGAGCGCCTCAGGACGACTTGCTGGCGGTCCCCGAAGATGTGGGGGCGGGGGGAGTCAAAGATGATGCACGGGTTTCTGAGGCAGGGACGTGGTGCCATCTTCCCAGACAGAGAAGGTCGTCGACCCCGCGGTGGTCACCTGGGGTCTTGACGAGCCAGGGCGATGAGAGAGTGGGGACACTGTGGCTGCACACTGGTCGGGGGTGATGGAGGTGGATAGCAGAGACGGAATTGTTGTAAGCGTTAATCCGAGGCAGTATGCAGTTCCAGCTGAGCCACGAACACCGTGCTGGGAGCCCCGTGATGACTCCGTGCACGGGAGCTGTTGTTTCATTAGGAAATGGCCAGATCCCGTGTCGCATCCAGGACAGAAAAGACGACGGGGGACAAGGGAAGCGTGCAAGGCAAGGCTACGGAGACCTTATAAGGCTGTACGTCTGCTGAGGGCCATCGAGGGAGAAGTAGGAAGCAGTGTAAGGAGGGTGCGGGTTCCTATTCCGGAACATCTCATCTGCAGGCACCGGTCAGCCCTGGGAGGTTCCTGTGTCCTCCAGGCTCGAGGCAGGGGCTGGAAGCTTCTAGATCTCCCTTGACCGCAGCAGCTCCAGCAGTATTTGACCGCAGTGCCTGGCCGGACTCCTGATGTCCTCAGACACGTGAGCGTTGGCATTAGCAGGCCTGCAAGCAGTTCCCCTCAGCGGTGCTTGTTCTCCTGCCCCAGAGGAGGGGTTCCCATCAGCCCTGGTGGCTTCTGCCATTGGCCATACCTTTCATTCCCTGACCCCTCGATATTGTCCGGTGTGTCCGGTCCACATAGACACAACGTCCCGAGAACACAGCCCTGGGACACGATGAGCAAATGAGAACCGGGGACCAAACGTTTCTCTGTGATCCCAGTTCTTTCTCTACCAAATTACACACTCGATGTTACAAACATTTGCTTTTTAACACCTTCAAATTGGAAAGGGACCTTGATCTGAAATCTTGGCTCTCACATTCGATTTCCACTGACTTTGAACAAGCTCGATGCAGTCAGCATCCACAGGACACTAACACTAGTAACCGGCGGTGCCTGTCCCCTTACCGGAAGGCGGGATGACACCTGTGCGCATAGGACGTCAGCTGTCATTATGGACAGTCCGTGCTATTAAAAGACCGAACTTGGGATTTCCCGGCAGGTGCTTTTGAACTGCAGAGAATTTACCCCTTTTAATGCATGCACAGACACACGTGTGCACGCACACACTGCCGTCTTTGCTCCTGACACCACGGCCACCTCCACACGTTCCACTGGCAGCCCTAACGAAAGTGGCTCTCAGTGGCCCGGACAGTGCAGAAACAAAGGCCAGCGGTGCCAGTTTTAAGTCATGTGTTTTGGAGTTTAAAAGCTTCCTGCTTATCACCTTTCCTTTTAAGTTTTTCCATTTAGGGCCTATCAAGATTTGAAAAGATGTCAAGTGAGGCCATTGGGAAATGCAGTGTGTGGCTTCTGTTTCACCTTTGGGACCTTCCCAGGCTGCCCTGGGTCCCCAGAGGAAGGTGGGAAAGTGCAGGCTGTCTCTACCACAGCTCGACCTTCACGGGAAGGGACGTCCAGTGTGTCCCTGGCTCGGCTGCTCCGTTCTGCCCTGCTCCCCTGACACCCCTTTGAGTCTCATCGTCAAAGGCTGAGGAGCCAGACTGAGTGTGGGGGTTGGTACCTTGCTCTGTAGTGAGGGATAGCAGGGGAGCGGAGATTCCTCCATGTAGGACAATATCTGGAACCTTCTGGAAGGTTCTGCACATCCTTCACACACACCAGTTTCCCAAGTAAAGACTTGCATGTTAGAGGCACTTTGAATGGTCAACAGGGTGAGCCGCACCTCAGAAAGCCACACCTGGCACTGAGAGCGTTGCCCCAATGTCCTTGGCGCAGCACGTCTCACCTTTTCCCATCCACAAACCCTTAATGGCAAAGGAGGAAAAGGAAATCCCCCTCTGGGGCCCAAGGGCACAGCCGTGGTCGGTCACAAGCATGGAAATCGTTTTGTCACAAAACTGTGTAATCATAATGTGTGCAAACTCTGTACTCTGTCCCAACGCGTAGGTTGTTTTAACACACAAGCCGTGGTCTATACGATACCAAACGACTTAACTCTGCGATACACCTCCTCCAGTCTTTAAATAAAAATGAAGCCCTAGGAGGACACTCGGTGTTTGTCCTAAGGCTCAGTGTGCCCCGGTGTCCCCAGTTTGCGCTTGTGGCACCCTGGCCCTGAGCCTGTCCCCGCGGAAGGGCCGGGCTGCTTGCAAAACTGGTTCTTCTCTGTCCCGCGGGCTTCCAGACTCCCAGCTCCCCGCCCTGCGTGGCCCGCCAGTCTTGCTCCATGTTCCCATCACCCGAGTTCGCTCCGTGGGTGCTCCCATGCTGGGTACTTCCCCAGCACCCCCTGTCCGATCTGTTAGAAACCGAGGTCATCATCTTCCCGCCTCGTTTGCCCTCTCGTTTCTCCACAACTGTTTCAACCTTGTCGGCTTCCCTGCCAGTCTTGCAGATTTGTTTGCTGTTTGAAGATGTGGGCAGAGGCAGAGACCTAAGACAAACAAACGAACAAACAAAAACAAGTAGGAGCTGACCAAGAAGCCCCCAGCAGCAGCCCGTTGGTGGCTACCCTTACGAAAGGGCGTGCGTCACCGCTTGTGATGCCGGGCTGGAGTCGGGGGGAGCAGGAACATCCCAAATGCTGACTAGAAAACGTCCCTTGCACATTTCCAGCTGTCAGGAAGGCAGCTTCCAATGTGGAAGTGTATTTGGTTCAAGTGTGAGAGCCCGGCAAGTGGTGTAACTGACTCTTCTACCGACGGTGCTTGTTCAAGTCTCGTGTGCGTACCACCTTACAGCAGTTGGCGGGCGTCGGTGATTTGGCCGGTGATGTTCCAAGTGACGGTGAAAACAAAACAAAACAAAAAAACAGAAAGCGTGCAGTAATGGGGGATGTGAGAAACATCCTGGTGACTTTTCTCCAAATGGCGTCCTGCCCCTCCTTGAGCATCTTGTAAATGTGGGTAATAGGAGCACTGCGCACTCGCAAGCTCTTCCTGTGGATTGGGCCCTGGGCTAGGGTCCTGCTGCTTATGGCTTTTCACACCTTCCGAGGTCAGTTCTCTCATCCGCTCCATTTTGCTGATAGCTTGAGGGAACTTAGAAACTTCCCCAAGGTCGCCCAGCTGTGACGTAACAGTCAGTATCCAAGCCCTGGTCCCTCTGACTCCCAAGTCCCTCTCTCAGCCACTGTGTGACACGCCCACGCCCACACCCACCACCTCTCTCTCTGGAGAAAGCCTGCCTTTCTACAAGATCAGGAGCAATATCGAAGGCTGACGCACACCGCAACGCTGGAGTCACACTGATCTTCCTGGGTGTCCGTGTGTTTCCAGCTTTTGTTACTTTATGTTTAGGGAATGCATTTAGCGAGGCATGGTATTTATTTTTCTGCTGGATGTTATCTTGTCTTAGCAGTTGGGATTACTTCTAAGAAGAAGATATATTTACATCCATAATTTAGCCACCATGTCTGCTTGATTAATAATTTTAGCTCCCGAAGCTGTAACTGCTGTAACTAATTTATGCAGCTTTCAATGTTTTGTAAAGGCTACCTCAAGAGGGTGCTCCTTCCAAGCCTTGGGGTTAGTCAGTTCTCAGGCCTGAAACTTGCTTTTAAAACACATTTTCAGAAAGTAGATTGCAATTCTGTGGGAGTAGAGAGCAACTTCCTGGAGGAACTTCCATGTGGAAACAGAATAGAAGTTCAGGAATCTGAATTCTTAGGGTGGAAGCCATGAAGACCCAGGGCTTTAGTTTCTATAAACGTTACTATAGGGAGAATTTAAAGAAAAACTTCTGTAATTCTTATAGTATGCAGAATCACAGTATTGGAATGCCCCTTAAGAAGACAGGGAGAACCGCATCTCCCTACTGATGAGGTGGGAGGTTGGCAGGATTCTGAGCCTCCTCAGTAACTGATTCCGTAGTTTACGTACTGAGACAGATCCCGAGGCAAGGGTGTAAGGACTTTCGTTTTTGTTCTTTATGAAGTCATAGTACCTCTTCTGAAGGAAACGCAGAGTGGCACAAGGAAATGGGCAGAAGGGAAATGAGAATGGAATTTTAAAATATATTCAGTTATTCCAGAAAAGGGTAAGAAAGGATCGGAGGAATTAAAAAAAGAAGACAAACCCAGATGGGACAAACAGAAAACAAATCAGAGTAGCAGACTCACACCCAACCACATCAGTAATTAACATTAAATGTAAATGGACTAAACACTCTGATTTAAAGGCAGAGATTGTGGGACTGGAGAAAAAGGAAGACCCAATGATATGCTTCCTTTAAATATAAATACAAGTAGGTTGAAGGTAAAAAGATGGAGTGTGTCATACAAATAGTATGTTTTCCAAAGCTGGAGTGGCCAAATTAGTATGAGATAAAATAGGCTTCAGGATGACAACTCTCTCCGAGCACATTTGTAGCGATCATAAATCGGTACGTGCCTAGTAATAGAGGTTAAAATACATGAAGCAGATACTGACTGAAGGGAGTAATAGACAAATCTACAACCCCGGTGGGAGATTTGAACATCTCTCTGGCAGTAATTGGTAGAACAACTAGACAAAAAGGTATTTCCATTTATCCAGATTGGCCACCCACCGGGACTAGCTGTTGTCAGCCAATGGGCGCTCTGCTCACAACAGGTTTCTATCTAATTTTCTTGGCTAATGAAGAAGCAGCTGTCTAGCATCCTCTGATACCCGAAGGAGGGCTTGAAATGGATTATAACTGCTGCGAGAGTGAATCTGAGGTCTTTACAACAAGAATTTGCTCTTCACATGCACACTGGAGACCAACCCTGTAGTCTAGACAGGATGAGCGTCTCGTGAACAGACTAAATTGCTTCTGCCCAAATAGGGCGAGGCCCCTTTCTCCGAGGAGCATTTTGTGACTACTGGAAGGCCAGGCTGTCGGGGGAAGTGGGCTCCTTCGAGGGCCCTCGTGCTCGTTGTTTGGTTATGCTGATGAGCCCTTGAGCTGCTACAGCTAAGTGACCCTTAAGATCAAGGACCCATTCATTAT
The DNA here is from genome assembly GCA_004026885.1 of Lyroderma lyra. Lineage (NCBI taxonomy): Eukaryota > Metazoa > Chordata > Mammalia > Chiroptera > Megadermatidae > Lyroderma > Lyroderma lyra. The sequence goes on from PVJL010001304.1 coordinate 268,229, forward strand.
CTGCAGCCACTCACTTCAAGACCAGATTGTGTTGTGCTGGGAGCAGCTTAATAGGATTATTGCAGGCACAAGGGGCAGCCTCGCTCTCTGGGCTCTAGGCAGATCCTGTTCTCACCCCATCACTTATCAGCCTCACCCTCTCCTGAGAGTGGAAATTTCCTGCCGTTTTCCCAGCCCGCAGAAATAATGGATTCGGAAATGGTGGACACTCCTTCCGGAGAACACAGCATCGTCACTTTGATGATTTGTGGAGATGTAGGTGTTTGTGGAGACTAGACCCTCTGGAATCATCTGAAAGTAATTCTTATTTCTAAGTTACTGTTTTCTTAGTTAAATTTAAGACTTAGCCCCTTAGTTTTTAAATTGAGACGAGCTGGAACACAGATCTGCTGTTCTCCAACGCCACCCACTAGGTGGCGAGAGCGCACGCCAGCTTCAATTGAACCAAGAAGCCAAATTCAAGGCCTGCGCACGTCTGGGAGGAAATATCCAAGATGGAAATGTATTTGGTTAGGCAAAGGGGAGAAGCCCTAAAATGTGTTGGCTAAATAGGGGGTTTCCAATAGGCTTTTATCTATAGAGCGGTGACATGCACGACATCAATTCTTACCCAGAGCAGGAGAAAAATCAGGAAAAAACCCCCCAAACAAAACATTAGGGACTGAACCATGGAGAAGAGGTAAGACTGGCCCACCACGCAGGTCAGCCTGTGAATCCCTCTGCCCCAAGCCTCTCGGGTTCCCGTCAGTTCTTTGACTTTTGGGATCACGATTGTGGAGATTGCGATATTTGTCTCTTTTGTGCAGTGCATTTGCATCTATTGTTCTTTCCATCTGGTTTCCTCCAGTGGGTTCGTAACGCTACCTGATGCCAGGCCTGTGGGGAATTGGGCATTTTCCCATTTTGTCTTTCGTGAAAGACACAGAACATGAGAGAAGGACTTTTCACTCTATCCTTCTGAAAGGCCCTACCGTTTCCCCCTTACTTTTATTATTGTTGAGATAATGACTTGGGGGAGGGTTACGGTGTCATTTCAGAAATAATCTGATAGATCCTCTAACAGGGTTACTTCTCTTCTAATGATTTAATTGCACCTTCCGAAGGGGAGAAAGACGTTTGGAGCCCCTTTACCTAAGTACTTACTAATATAGGTACGTGGGGGAGGTGAAAACCTGTTTTTTCTACCTTTTTCTTCAAATTAGTGAGTCAGGCATCATGGCACTTGAATGGAAAAAGAGCGTAGGACTCGGGCCTTGGAAGTCACCAGTTGTTAAGTTTGTGACCTTGGCATACGAGGATCTTCTGAGCGTGTCGTCTGGTCTGCAGACTGCCTACCTCATGATGTGTGTGGAGGAGGCACGGGGACAGGTGATAGGCTCATCACGGGCAGAAAGCCGTGCAGGTGGCGGCATACTTAGGAGTCAGACCACCCTTCCCAGGCTTAGTTACGATCTGGAATGCTCCTTTCCACTTGGTTATGTCTCCTCACTCCCTGGCTTGCTTTTTCCTAATTCTGGGCCGTTATTCCTCCTATAGCGTCTCCCTACGATTCTTTTTCCCATCGGCTCCTTCACTGGGCTGGTGAGCTATCCTGTTTTTCATTATTCACCACGTACCCAAGCTTCAGATAGGAGATGCTTGCCTTGAAAACTATCTTGAAGCACTTCGCGATATCATCCCGTTTTCAGGGACGATGCATGAGGGTCATGTGGCTGTTTTCTAACCTTGATGTTCTGACCTTCGTGTTTGATACTGAGAACCGAAGAGTTGAGTTCCAGTTTGGAAACGCGACCTGATGGAGACGTGCAGGGCACTTCTTCCTCCCACTCCCTTCCCTGGGGGTGCTGGGTACCCCTGCCTTCATCCTACCCTCAGGGCTGCCTCCAGCAACAAACTAGGACCCACTAGATTCCAAAGTCCCTACTTTTTTTTTCTTTCCCTGCTCCAAACAAAAGTCTCTTTTTGAAGAGTTTTAGCAACTGACTTGTGGCAAGACGTTAAACCGGAAAGTGGCGTTAGCTACGCTGCTCCTACACTCCCGCGGGAGCGGGGGGGTGGCCTGATCCTTCTCCCGAGGATTTGTCCCATTGATGTAATTCTAAAACGATTTAAAACCCACAGATTAAGAACATGTGTTTCTTCACGTCACATGTTCAGAGACACTTCAGTTCATTCTGAAATCTATATTGAAGAATGTCTTAGAGGCAAATTGCAACTTTCCAGCCGTAGTAACTACCCGGTATGTGACTCTGAGCTCAGTGACGCAGGGAGCCAGCCCGGGGGCCCATCCAGCCTGGGGTTCTTCCTCTGACAAAGGCCCTGGGCTTTCTGTCGTGCTGCAGGGAGGGCGGGTAGAGTGGGGTGCTGGCGAGGTGGAAAGATGGGATCCCCCCTGTCAGCCTCATAATGTCAGGAATGTTCCTCAAAGGGAGATCTGTCAGCATGACCTTTGCTAACTCCCGCCTGAATCTCGTCATATTTTACCTGCTACCTCCTGGGACATACGTTTCATATTCTTGTTATCTACCCTGGGACAGTACTTCCTCGTTTGGTCCTAAAATTACATCTTTCAAGCTTCGCCACGTGCCTTCGGCCTTAGGATCTGGAAGTGATGATTCCATCTGCATTTTCTCCCTTCAGTCCCACTTGATCCTGGGGCCTTCGATGGCATCTGCTCAGCCTTTGTCAAGACTGAGAAAGCTTGTTTTGGGTCAGAAACTGGAGATTTTTCTAAGGAGCCTCCCTCCTCGAGCCAAATAGTTTTTGAGCCAGGGCGCAGTGGCGTTCGTTGTGGAAATGCAGGAACACCTCGTGGTGACCACTGGCAGAGGGTTAAGCATCACGGACAACATCAGCAGAACTAAGAACGACAGAACCGATCCAAAGCATATCGTGTATACTCCGAAGTGAGCCAAGCTCGGCCCTCTTAATGGATCCCTGCAGGCATGCCGTATCCTACAGCTAGTCCGTTGTGTGTGTGCATGTGGTGAAACTTAGTGTACCGTTCGGCGTTTGCTGCGATGTGATTTTTTTTTTTTTTTTTTTTTTTTTGCTTTTTGGTACGTGGGTAGCTCCCTGGCTGGGAATCGAACTCAGGCCGCAGCGCTGACAGCACCAGCGCCGAAGCCTTAACCCGCTGCACCATCAGGGAGCTCCCTGCAATGTGATTTTAATTACGTGTAGATTGGGTACTGGAAGAAAGCACTGGAATTACACAGAATGCAGTTCAACATAAGCCATTTTACAAATGTATAAATGGCTCTGGTTTAGCTTAGGACGTCTGCAGATGACCACCGAGGACCTTGAGAGGTTTGGGGGGACTCTGGAGCCTGATTCATCCTCACCCCTGGGGGGGGGCAGTTGTTTATCTGGAAGGGGAGGGTTTACAGAAACGGCAATTGTGCGCCTTTTGAAGTTGGTGGTGTGCCCTGGCTTGTTCCTTATGTCCCTTGTGCCCTGGCTTGTCCCTCACGTCCCTTGTGCCCTGGCTTGTCCCTCATGTCCCTCCTGCGCGGCCGGCTCCGGAGGACGACCCTGCCCTCGGGGCGGACGCTGTGTTTGGTCTGAAAGGCTGCGGGGTTGTGGTGGCAGATGGGCGGACTTGGAGCTTCTGTGTTTTTCTGGGGCTGTGCTCCTTGGTCCCCGAACTTAATGTCACATAGGAATTCAGAAGGGGCGCTGGGTTCGTCATTCAAGGAGCGCAATGGGGAGCGCCTTCCGTTCCGCGTGGGCCGTGCGGTGCAGGCGCTCAGACGCCCCCGAGCTTTCCGGAACGGCGTCTGCTCACCGCGTAGCTTCTGGGGGAGCCACCCGGGGTCCAGTGGGCCCCTCTGTGAGAGCTAGAGCCCACGTAGCCGAGGTTTGCCTGAAGCCGTTAGGACGTCAGACCTGGCCAAACTGTGGGCGCTGCCAATAGGGCTGCCCTGTGGTCACGGGAGACCGTTCCGGGGAAGCATCCAGGCCTCACTGCGCCTCGGCCCGGGACATGGGGGTGCCCGGACGTGAGCCGCTGAAGCAGCAGGCGCAGGGCTGGATCAGGCATGGCAGGGTATGCGGAGCCAGTGAGTGACCAGCTACCCTCGGGTCGGGGGCAGGGGAACGAGCTGTTGGGGAAGAAACCACAGGCCCCGCTGTGCAGCCTGTGGCCTGGACGAGCAGTGGCACCTGGGCCCACCCGCACGGTGACCACGACAGCGCAGTGTCTGTGCGCACGTCCGCGGCCTGTCTTTGTGGTGCTCATGACCGCCTGTGTGTGCACAGACGCTAAGCTGCAGGCATATACATCCGGCCTGTCCTTCTATTGTTTGCATTTGGGCTCAGTAATTTTTCTCAGACAAGTCACCAGTTTTAACCTAGAGGGAGTTGTGGGCTAATTACTTACTTACTTACTGGGGACCTGTTTTCCCTCGCTGGCCTTTAAGACTCTGCATTTAGTTCCCACTCTACTTGCATGCCGCCACGCCTTAAAATGCTTTTGTGTAAATGCCTGTGCTCTCTGCCCTCCCTGTAGCAGACAGCACAGACATCTAAACAAGTGACTGCAGCACCCAGTAAGAATGTGATGCAGCGAAGGTGTGAACCGAGCTGGTCCAGCCCGCGGCCCGCGGCCCTCGTTGGCTCAGGATGGCTTTGAAGGCAGCCCAACACAAATTTGTAAACTCTCTTAAAACATTCTGACATTATTTTCTGATTTTTTTTTTTTAAGTTCATCAGCTATCATTAGTGTTAGTATTCAATGTGTGGCCCAAGACAGTTCTTTCAATGTGACCCAAAGACGTCAAAAGATTGGACGTCCCCTGGATAAACCAAGAATAGGCAGCCCTAAAACAATATGCCAGGGGCATCAGGGCAGCCCTTCTGGAAGTGAGGGTTTGGGGGAGAGTTTTGAAGGATGAATGAGGTTCACCAGGAAGAGACTCAGAACGGGCATTCCAAACGCTGGCGGTGACGTGGAGGTACGAGGGATCTGAGAACCTGGCACGTTTTTGGTTAGCAGAAAATTCAGCGTGCTCGGATGGAGGGGAGACAGATGTGTCGGGGTTCACTGGATGTGCGACCGCTACCCCAGACCGGGGCCACATTGTTGCCACCACGGTCAGGCATAATTATGTGTTGCCATGGCCATCTCCTGCCACCGTGTTTGCGAGCTGAGACTCAGGGATGGGCTCCCTGCCTTTCTTCACTCTTCCCGAGTCCGCTGTGTCCTTAAGAGAGCCCCGTGCGTTTTCACTGAATGGGTGTGTGCATGGGTGTTGGTTGGTATCAGAAGTTATCGTAGCCCAGACTGAGGAACTGATTGGACTATAAATGGGTCATATGCCACAGCGATGTGTTCGAACTTTATCTCTGGGGGAATATAGAGCCATTAAAGACTCTAAAATAGAGGAGTGATCTGAATCCATCTGTGTCGGAGGCAGTAATTCTGGCTATAATGTGACAGACTGTTTTGGGAGACACCGCAAGGCCGGTTAACAAACTCTTGTAATGGTCAAGAGATGATACTAGAAGGCCTGAGAGGGCAGAGACTTGAGAGATATTCATAAGGCAGAATTGAAACCCTGCCCCAGTTTTTGGTGACCAATGGAATGACGGGAATGGGGAGAAACAGAGATGACTGTTGGCTCAAGTAAAACTAAGTCTCCCCTTCAAGTGCAAAAGAGATCTGAACACTTGGGTCTAAATATAATGAACTAATTAATGTTGGTTTAGAATAATTAATCTCACTCTATAAGAGTTAACTAATCAATAGGATTTGCGTGGACCTGTGAAAGAAGGAACTATTTATATAGAATATGTAAGGGGCATATTGCTGTTATAATATACGTAATATGCAAATATACAAACAAAGAGTGTGTTCTGAGGTTATAAGTATAATCAGAGCTGTCACGGGTAGCCTCGCAGCTTGTCCCTGGGCACCTCCAGGGGGCAGTGCTAATAATAGCAATAGGTTACCCATAAAGCTGCTGTGTGTCCTCATCCTTCAGCTCAACATGCTCGTGGACTGTTGCTTTGAACAACAAATGAAGGTGTCTACAGGTGTCTGCAAGGTTTAATCCTCTGACAGTAGCCCATCTATGGCTACGTCACTAGTGTTAGATGTGTGTCGGGAAGGGGGTGTCTTTTCACATTGAAAATCAGAGAAGTTGTTTCCCTTTTAAAGGACTCGAGAAATTATGCTCTTATACTCCCTTTCTGACGGCCATGGGAAAATCCAGCTCATTGTTGGTGGCTGTGAGGCGTCCTCGTGTGCAGCGCGTCCTGTGCTGGGGTGCTCGTGTGTCTGTGTCTTGTTCAGCGTGAGTAATGCAGAGTGACACGTGGGCTCAGCCATTAGAAGGTGTGGACTCACAGACGCGGATAAGACAGTACGGTTCCTGGTAGTCTAGACGCACACCAATCATAGGTTGCTTTAACATTTATCTGGATTTTGCTCACAAGCTTCAGGGGAGATAGTTTCAAAATGTGACCGGCCAGAATGTAGGTTTGGCTTCCTCTCAGCAGCAGCCTGATGCGGCTGGGGTTTCTAAGCCATCACAGCATCTCTCAGTGGCTCGAGATGCAGCTCAGAGGACAGTTCCCTGCAGCACGTGACAGAAAAAGCGTCATCTTGCATGCCACACTGCCGGGGCCTAATGGAAGGGCGTGGAGCCTTGCTGATGAGCAGGCGTGCAGACAACTGCGCGGTGGACAGTGTCCAGCTACGCGGGCCCTGGGGACCCCGTTGCCTAACTGCGGCCCAGAGGAGGGCCTGGGCAGAGAGCAGGGCGCGCGCAAAGACCTGCGCCTCTCCACGTCCCCATCTCCTGGAAGCGCGGCAGGCGGCCTCCGCCAGGGCCTCGCATTTATTTTAAAGAATGTCGGAAAGGAAACACGTCGCTTACCGTCTTCCTCCCTCTTTGGCCGTGTTTGTTGTGATTGGAAGTCATTCTGGTCCGCGTGGCTGTGGCTTTCCCGTCCCTCTTTGTGCCCCTCTGTTAAGCAGCCCTGTGTGCCATTAAACAGAGGAGGGTGAAGGATTTGATTCAGCGACAGAGAAAGGAGCGAACTCAGACTCCGGAGGGCTGGAGTCGCCTAACTACACGTCTCGTCCTCTGCACTGTGCATGTCGTTTCCCTCGGGCCGAGGAGCAAGGCCGGGAGGAAAGTGGGGGCCTTAGCCAGTGCCGGCTGGGAGCCCGGCCCCGGGGGGGGCTGCAGCAGACGGGCCCCCGTTTGCTGTTTAGTAGAATTTAGCCGGGGTTTATGTTGACTATTCCTGTTCGGGGAGGAAATTTTGAGCTACTCTGAACTTAAAACCTAAAAGCAAGAAATAAAGCTGAAGACATGGACATTTTGGGGAATCATACATTTTAAAATCTCATTTCAAAGCTCATAACCCTCCCTCTTTTGTTACAATAGACTTATTTGCCATCAAAACCATTTTGAGTGCATTCTCGGGCAGCGGGCGCCTGATACCGCCCAAGACACTCCGTGATGGGCACCACACCCCCTGCACCATCGCCCCTCACACGCCAGCCTTGTGGGTAGCGACACGGGCTGCAATTTTGGTTCTTTTCATCCCACTACACCTAGAAATAATAACTGGTCATTGTATTCTAGGTTCCCTGTTTCAAAGAAATGATGTCTTTAGGTAAACCCCTTTAGTTTAGGAGAAAAGAACAAAACCCCACCGATAAGGAAAGCAACACGCAAATCAAGAGTAAGGCTTAATGAGCTGCTGTAAGCGGGGACACTGGCCCAGCCAGGACGAACTTGGCTTTGGCCCCCAGAAGCCCCTCCGCATGCCCCGCCCATCACCGACCGCCCTTCTCTCCCATGAGCACCCACGCCTCCCGCCTTCTGGGGTGATCACTTCCTTTTACTACCTTTGTCACCCAATTCTGCGTCTGTAGGTTTGAAAGTTTCATCTTACTCATTTAACAGTATTTAATGCATCTTTTAAATCTCTTAAAAACTGTAGGCACTTCCTCCACCCTTTTCTAATTGATCTGCTGAATTTAACTTAAATTCAAAAAGTAGAACTTAAAGTATTTAAGTTCAGTTCCACTAGCAACGCGCTCACGTCAGTTACTTTTTGAGCTAGTTTTGAGATCATTTTTTTTTCACGGAAAACAAAGTACAAACACCTAATTTTAATCGAAATATGGTAAAACCCAAAATACATGTAATTTAAAAGGCTAAGAAGTCAAAATACTTCTTTTGAATCTAGCCTAGCAAGAGAAAGGAGCAAGTCATTTTGGTGTCATTCTGTGACACCGCTGATTTTGTGACGTGTGGGCTTATATACTGTATTTTGCCGTGTATAATGCCCTCCCGTGTGTAATGTGCACCCACATTTTTGGCCCAAACTTTCAGGGGGGAAATGCCTTTCATTTTAATTTTTTAATTTAAATTTTTGTTTGTTTATATTTAGGTACTTGTTTTTTGTATTATAAAGGAATTTTAGCATTTATTTTTTAACACAACTCATGTATGGAATATAAAACTAAAAGCAACAAAGAAATAAAAACTCATGGACACAGTCAATAGTTTAGCAGTTACCTGAGGGTGGGGGGAAGGAGGCGGGAGAGGGAGGGAGGGAGGGAGGGGTTCAAATATATAGTGATGGAAGGAAACCTGACTCAGGGTGGTGAATACAAAATGCAACCCATACACGATGCACAGTAGAATTGTACACCTGGAGCCTATGTAATTTTTACTAACCAATGTCACCCCAATATATTTAACAATAAAAACAAAACAAAACAACATTTATCATATTCCAATGTGTTATTTTGCATATGGATATTGTCATTGATTTTCTAGAGTTACACTTTTAACTCATAAGAATAAATAAAAGAATAAAAAACATTTATATAGATACAGAGTTAGTACTACCCATGTATGATGCGCATCCTTAGTTTTCTCTCTCAAATGTGGGCAAAAATGTGTGCATTATACCCGGCAAAATTCAGTATAATCATTATATTGCATGTGATCATCTATGTTCTGGACAAAGAATACGAAACAGCTTAGGGCTCTGTAAGAAAAGCCAATAAACCACGAAAGTCGGGAGCGAGCGTCACCGTTAAAGTGCCAAGGCTCCGTGCCACTCGGTGGCGCTGGGCAAGTCACGAGCGCCCCTGCTCCGGCCGCTCCGTCTATACCAGGGACAGGACCCGCTTGCTAATCCGGTGAATTGCTGTGAATCCTTGAATCCTCCCTTGCAAACCTGAGGAGGTCCCTCCAAGGGCAGTCTAGGGGACTGCCGCAAGTCCGGCACCTGTGACTGTCTGAAGGAAGCTTTATTACAAGAACGGAGGGCGTAATCGTGGCTTTGTGCTGGTAGGGGCTGCCGTCCCCAGGCGGGGGCTGCTCTGGACCTTAAGGTCGCGTGAAGGCCGCAGCGCCGGCCCCCACTCCCACCCCCCCACCCCCCCACC